>JAQBSW010002536.1:0-101363 GCA_029291075.1 Eudiplozoon nipponicum | reverse complement strand
TATAAATGTTCATTTCAATACCATTTCCACATGTGATGTGGTGTCTGTTCAGTAATGACAGATTGGGCATGGTTAGTTGGAACTTTGGGTCTAAATGGATGCCATATGGGCTCCACCTAAAGGAAAAATTGACTAACCAAGTTACATTAGTTAGTATATAACAGAAAATTGTGTGTAGTGTAGTGTGCGGCAAGATAGCTCAGTGGTTAGAGCACCAGATTCCGAAGCAGACGTGCCCAGGTTCGTATCCTGTCCGCGGCAAATTCTGGCCAGTACTTGATGAGTTCCCAATAAGGACGAAACCGGCCTACTGGATGAATTGCCTTTTCTACACTATACAATTCTTAGTTTATACTGACATATGTAAGTAATTAATGGGTCAGGTGTTTATATCAGAACCGCAACCTTGATTATAATAATTGTTATCACCACCCGCGCAACCAATGTTCGTTTAATTATATAAATGTTCATTTTCAATACCATTTCCCCATGTAATGTGGTGTCTGTTCAGTAATGACAGATTGGGCATGGTTAGTTGGAACTTTGGGTCTAAATGGATGCCATATGTACTCCACCTAAAGGAAAAATTGACTAACCAAATTACATTAGTTAGTATATAACTGAAAATTGTGTGTAGTGTAGTGTGCGGCAGGACAGCTCAGTGGTTTGAGCACCAGATTCCGAAGCAGACGTGCCCAGGTTCGTATCCTGTCCGCGGCAAATTCTGGCCAGTACTTGATGAGTTCACAATAAGGACGAAACCGGTCTACTGGATGAATTGCCTTTTCTACACTATACAATTCTTAGTTTATACTGACATATGTAATTAATTAATGGGTCAGGTGTTTATATCAAGACCGCAACCTTGATTACAATAATTGTTATCACCACCCGCGCAACCAATGTTCGTTTAATTATATAAATGTTCATTTCAATACCATTTCCCCATGTAATGTGGTGTCTGTTCAGTAATGACAGATTGGGCATGGTTAGTTGGAACTTTTGGTCTAAATGGATGCCATATGAGCTCCACCTAAAGGAAAAATTGACTAACCAAGTTACATTAGTTAGTATATAACTAAAATTTGTGTGTAGTGTAGTGTGCGGCAGGATAGCTCAGTGGTTAGAGCACCAGATTCCGAAGCAGACGTGCCCAGGTTCGTATCCTGTCCGCGGCAAATTCTGGCCAGTACTTGATGAGTTCCCAATAAGGACGAAACCGGTCTACTGGATGAATTGCCTTTTCTACACTATACAATTCTTAGTTTATACTGACATATGTAAGTAATTAATGGGTCAGGTGTTTATATCAAGACCGCAACCTTGATTATAATAATTGTTATCACCACCCGCGCAACCAATGTTCGTTTAATAATATAAATGTTCATTTCAATACCATTTCCCAATGCAATGTGGTGTCTGTTCAGTAATGACAGATTGGGCATGGTTAGTTGGAACTTTGGGTCTAAATGGATGCCATATGAGCTCCACCTAAAGGAAAAATTGACTACCCAAGTTACATTAGTTAGTATATAACTGAAAATTGTGTGTAGTGTAGTGTGCGGCAGGATAGCTCAGTGTTTAGAGCACCAGATTCCGAAGCAGACGTGCCCAGGTTCGTATCCTGTCCGCGGCAAATTCTGGCCAGTACTTGATGAGTTTCAAATAAGGACGAAACCGGTCTACTGGATGAATTGCCTTTTCTACACTATACAATTCTTAGTTTATACGGACACGTGTAAGCCATTAATGGGTCCGGTGTTCATATCAAGATCGCAACCTTGATTATAATAATTGTTATCACCACCGCGCAACCAATGTTCGTTTAATTATATAAATGTTCATTTCAATACCACTTCCCCATGTAATGTGGTGTCTGTTCAGTAATGACAGATTGGGCATGGTTAGTTGGAACTTTGGGTCTAAATGGATGCCATATGAGCTCCACCTAAAGGAAAATTGACTAACCAAGTTACATTAGTTAGTATATAACTGAAAATTGTGTGTAGTGTAGTGTGCGGCAGAATTGCTCAGTGGTTAGAGCACCAGATTCCGAAGCAGACGTGCCCAGGTTCGTATCCTGTCCGCGGCAAATTCTGGCCAGTACTTGATGAGTTCCCAATAAGGACGAAACCGGTCTACTGGATGAATTGCCTTTTCTACACTATACAATTCTTAGTTTATACTGACATATGTAAGTAATTAATGGGTCAGGTTTTTATATCAAGACCGCAACCTTGATTATAATAATAGTTAAATGTTACCTAAGCGTAAGTTGCACAACACTGGATGAATAAACCACAGGCTGTTTAACAGTTTTTTCTTTTTAAATAAATTGTACGGTTTATCAATTTTAATAAAAATGCGAACTGGAATACATTAAAAATATTAAAACTTTAAATGAAAACCCGACCGTAATAACTTCTTGAGCGAATTTTGCCTGCGTAAAACATGGGTATATCCTAAATTTTTGAATAACTCGGCAGTTTTTACCCCAAACAGGCATGTTAATAATAATCACATCCGTTCAGGCTTGTGCGTCTATCAATAAAAATGACGACGTTTTCGCAGTTTTTCCATGAAAAAATAAAGGCCAATTATGATCTTACTGATTTACCATGTTCGTCTGGCAGGTATCTTCGATCGAACTACTAATATATAATTCTATCATAATTTGACCCACGTTTCTCAATAAGAGACGCCCACTACCCAATGCAGCCTGGTGTCCACTGTTGAATCATCTCTGCAATAATAATTTTTATCTGTTTATATTGTGCCTGAAATATGTATTCCAGGTATCAAGAAGCGGAGAACGCATTGCCATTATATAATGGAAATTATAGTAGACAACGTTTAAACCACGAACGATGTAATACAAACACTTGGGAGCTGAACCAACTATCGATCAAATAATTATGCAAATCTTTCTTTAAATCAAGTTTGCGAGCTTGAAGTAAACACTAATCCTATTGTATTTAACCAGTCGTCGAAAAACATAACAAAACTACCGCCAGCTGCAACGCACTGACGCGTTTCGAGCTTCCATGATCATCATCAGAGTACGACAGCAAACTGACTATCGAGGATCAAACCACATTGAATATATATGGAAATCAAAGTTAGATATGCGGCTCTCATCTCTATTATGCAAATGTTACCGAAAACATTAATATTTTGTCATCTAAAAAATTTTTGCATTTAAAGAACATAATAAAGATTAAAAAATGATGAACATAACTAAGGAATGTGTGCTAGACAGAATTTTGGACAAAACTTTAAATGTTTCAAAATTTGGCACTTATTGTGTTTTGCTCTGACGGAAATATTCATATTTTTTGTGCACTTGAAAGAACTATGAGTTCATTCAAGATCGTGTATTATACGTACAAATATAATTTAGGGGCAGGTCTACACTGAACTAGCCAAAATAGAACGTCAGTGTTATTGCAATATATTTAATAAAATGTTGCCCCTTCGCGGTCGGACTTGATGGTAGTGTGGAAAAGTAGAACGCGATAGATATTCGAAACAATTGAATCAAAATTGTATTTTATTAAACAGAAAAAAACAGTGATCCTATGCTTTATAACGATAGCTGGCGTGAATTAAGCGAGGAAATTTTAAAATTTGAGCCAAATGGCCTAATGCGCGGGAGTTTCTTTACGAAAATTTTAAAAAAACCATGAATTTTTCTCACATCGAAACAATTGCAGACAATGGAAGAAATTGCGAATTTTCAGCCAATTAATAACATCATACCTGGACGTTTGTTGATAGGATGTCTTGTTAGCAGCTCTATATCCTTAATTGAAAGCCCGTTAAAGAGGCGTCTTCTCTATCCACCGTCGACTTCGGCAGCAGCATCAAAAATGGCAAATGTTAGAAGAACATCAACGACTCTAGCAAATGTAGAATTGATTTTTTCTAAGTTATTTAATATATCCATTATTTTATCTACAAAAACCGCACAGGTGAATTGTTTTCAAATAAAGTTAACTGCTTTGATTGCTCTCCAAAGTTACTTTTAAAGGGAATTACGCGTCGCTGAAATCGAGATATATGGCTAAATCAAATTCATTTAAAATTTACAAAAATCAATATTTAGAGCATCTGGACAAATAGACATTTAGTATAGATGACTCGATAACTCATTTATTCCTATATTGAATAACAATGCATTCAAAGACTGGGCGTGCGATTAACATTTAAATTCATTTAGAAAAATATCTGGCGAAATTGTGATCTGGAGGGCTTTGAATCAGTGTCGCACTACACCTCGTTTATATTTTATGTATTTAGGACTACGTTGGATGTGAGCTGCGGCTCAATCTTAAACAATCAAATACAGGCGAATATATAATTTCTGTTAGTACGTTTTAGCGGCAGCTTTGTTGGAGACAAATGTTGGTTGGTAAGTCTAACGTTTGTGCTGGTTGACTGATTGAGTAATAGCATTGTATCAGTGTTTTTGCAATTGCACCAATAATTTTTAAATGCTTATTTTGTAGCTCTTTCTCGTTGGGCTGCACGAAGCGTTTATGTATGAGCATAAAAGTGAAATAATTTTTTTTCCTTTTATTATATGCGTGCACTCACACAGGACATCACAGATTAATACAGCATCGAATGGATGGAACAGATTTCTAATCGTAGCATTCTGCGATAATTCTGCAGACAGTACAGCCTTAAGTTAATTAGTAGAACAACTGTCAGAAAAAAAGACACAAGGTTGAACAAAGTACAGCTATTCTAACACAGACCAGACGTTTATTTTATTTTTTCCATAAACACGACTTCACATTTACTTTGGAATTATAAGCACGAATAGGCGTCCGTCCTAAACTGATTTTACCGACGAATTTTATGCATTTCTTTTGACCAAATATAAATTTTCCCACGCTTCACTTTTCGCTAGCTGTTTATACCAAAATTATTTGCACCAAATTATTTTAAATATATTGGAATATTTTGTGGGGCGTTCTTTGATTTAAAAAAGTTGAGTATACATTTTTTTTGTTCATGCATGCTATTTTTCTGTTTTTGCATTTTTGTTCTGTGGAACGGTCTTCGTTTGTGACAGCAAGGCTCACTTTCCGGCTCCCATCTTTCCCCGTGTCGTAACTAATTAACAAGATCTATTCATTACACTTATAATTTCGCAAGTATGCATTTTAATTTAATGCGTGATTCGGAAAGCCTGGGGAATAATTTTTTTTCATTCTGCTTCAAATTATTTTTTAGGCCGCTTGACGATGAGCCTAAGTTATTGTAGCATAACCCTTCCACTTGTCATTTACGCAATCGTCGCAGAAAGGTGTTTATTTTACTGACTTGGAAGCCGGTCTCGGATATGTTGACGCCTGTGCACGTGAATAAGTTAATACTAGGAGTTTAGACGACAAAACTCGAGTCTCGCCCGTGACGTTCCATTCCCGGTACAATAGAACTAATTAGTACGTCTTTCATTCAAGTGGGTATGAAACTGGTACCTGCGAGTTTCTCGCAAGTGTATATAGGTCAACAAGCATCTACGAAATTTAATTGTCACTTCTAGGTTAAAAAATCTTTTCTGGCTGCACAAATAGTCCCAGCACAGTCAATAATTATGTCCTCATTAAACACTTAATCCATATTTTTGTTATTTTAAACTTGCCATACTCATTACTATGGATGCGTTTTGTATCTAGAAATGAACACGTGTCTGATGAAATTATTTATTTTCTATTAAGGGCCATTTTACTGTTATTTAATAGCACGTTTGGTTTATACTAAATAGGGTATTTTTTACAGCAACTTCAAAGGGATCTGTTAATTACTGATGCAAGCAGTTGAGGTCAATTGTATTTCAAAGCAATAAACGATTTCTGCTTTAGTGTTACGCAAAAATGCTGTCAATATTATAAACCAGCCGTACCGTCCTAGATTCAAATGTTCTATAAAACGATGTCATGTCGAATATTTCGTATAAATCGGAACAAAAACGAAAAAAGTTTCATATAACTTTAAAATATATTGTAATATGTCGTATATAAATGGTTGAGTGTGTATATTTAACGCTTCTGAAAAAATAACTTGCACTGAAAGAGCTAATAAAAATGAAGTTTTATTTGAAACCTAATTACTCTTATAAACTTTATTCATAAGGTGCTTAATAAACACACATGATAAATCTTTTTCAAAGTCTGCATTTCTGCTTAATTAATTAATATATTTACTATTAATGCACGCACAAATACTCAGGAATGTATCTTTAAATATCCATGTCAGGGATTATCCAACGAGGATAAAAGTTAGGACAATTAATTACTTGTTTTGCATTTTATTTTAAATATGCAGCTATTAAACTAGAAAGATAATCATAAATAATATAAATAAGAAGCACTGTCAAACAATTAATCCATTAGTGTGGCAGTAGTTTTTTTAAATATATAAGTAGATCTGTTTCGGAACACGGTTACCAAATTTGTTTAAATTTTTTTTTGAGTACTGAACCGTGTATGCGTGATTAGATGCCTGAAGTTAATTACGGAAAGGAAGAATCGAAACGTCACCAGTCAACAAAGATTAGATATGACCTCATTTCCTGTGGTTAGTACGAACGATGTTGAAGCCGTCGGAAGAAAGGGATGAACCCACACCCAGCCAAGGCGGAGACAAATCGTACATGGAAATAAGGATCAAACGAATCTTGGTGAAACTGATAGTGCAAAGCAGCAACCCGCAAACGCAAATTGCGGAGAGTCAACATATGAAGCTCGCACTGCGCACCAATTATTCGAATCATTTAAAAAAACAATTAATCCTTCAAAGTCTAACCTCTAGATTTGACAACTTTTAAACCATAACAGAAGGAATTATATCAAAAGTGGCCTTTTCCAACTAGTTATTCAATAAAGCATTCCGGATATATCATTAAAAATGATTTAAATCTGGAGCATCATATAACATCGATTTTACTTTGCATTAAATAAATAAGCATTCTTATTCTAAAACTATTAACAGTACCAGATCACTGGCTTACTCTTCTTGAAACTGATGTTGTGAATCCTGTTGGAAAATTTGGATAATATATTGAAACCCACCGACTTCCGAACAATTTGACAAAAGTTGAGAAATTGCGAACTCAACTCTACATTTACTCTCCAAAAAATCTTACGCATAGCGAAAACTTAAAAAAGGCAAATGTACAGCCCTATCTCTCACTGAATGACATAAAGTCGGAATATTACTTAACCTTTTTGCATTTTCCAAGTTTGAATGTATCTTACTGCAATTGAACTGAGAATCAATGGTGCAACCAATTAAATCTAATATTTTTATACATTATTTAACGTAAATTTTAATATCTCTATGTTAGTCAATGTCTGCGACAGACTTCGGTTAGAATTACGTCTTCTAGAGTTGACTAAATGGAAAGATGTGATCAAGAATTACCTCTTCAACTTTCATGATCTACTAATTTTTGTATTAATTGAAAATTCATTTCTACAATTTCAATAAATTCATGAATTAAAAAGTTGCCCATTCAATGTTGTTTTACCGTTTTTTCAACATTTTGATGACAACTGATTGAGAAAATAGATGATAACAGATTGTATAGCAAATAGGCTAATAAATATAATAATGTAATAGAAGTAAACATTTTTAAGTTGATGGGGTTTGATCGAAGAATGCTACAATAAAGGGATCTAATTTAAATTTTGTTTTTTATTTTTCATTCTGTGCTGCAGAATTAGTTAGTAATTTATTAAATTCACTCATGCCAATAGAATAATCTTATACGCATAAATTTTGCGTAAAATTTTTTGAATATTCCACTTTTGCCATGTTTTATTTTATGATAATTCTTTTCGTTCTATCTGAAAATTCTAGAATTCGAAACTATTAATTAAAAAATATAACAACCCTTTCATATGTCTTTGCGTATAACGCGACGGGTTTTATTTGTGTTTTGTCTATTCCAATCAACTTCTCTTCCAGTAAGCTAGTGCATTCATCTGTTTTGTTTTTAATACAAAGTTACTGCTATAAGGTTAAAATCTGAGTGAAATATTTAAACGAACCAGTGATATTGTAATTCCCATTAGTTGATGCAGTCAATTTAAGACCCTTTCTATAATTTATATATGTTTTGCAGTTTTATGTGGATTGTCAAATGTATAATATTTAAATTGAGATTCAATAATTGGTGTCTTAACGACGCAGTATTTTGTTTGTACAAATATTCGAATGATTACAATGAACAATCCTTATTTTACCTTATAATAATACAGAATATTTGACTGTGTTTTGAAATTTATGCTGTCTGCTGTTTGCGTTTATCCTTATGCTTCTTGCATTAAATTCAATCTAGTCTCGATATATGATAGCGACCTAGATATTAAGTGTCAATTTAAATGTGGTTATTGATGCTTACATAACTTAAATTAATTTTTTTAATGTACTACGTCTAATTCTTAACTTGGTCTTGTTTTCATGTCGTTTTCACTTAGGAAATTTTAATTACGTTCCCTTTAATTATTAATAATAGTTGTTATGACTTTGATATCCGTCTAGACAGCAAAAATTCCGACCAATATTGCACAAACTACGTTAAATTTTTATGTTTGACATTTAAAAATGCTGTCTTAGCTGGAAGAATTTAATACGTTTAAGGACGTATCCACGTATTAGTCGTAATAGATTCACTGGATTGTTGTAATTTTAATTTCCGTCAGTTGTATTAGTAAATTGCGTTTCCTGTGGTCGTAAATGTTTGGTTAGTTAAACAAATTTACGAAACTGAAATAGTGAACATTGGTTATATTACTACCTGCTACTATTTTCATATCTAAGATGACCTTTAAAACGTTTCACCAATTGATTCTGTTTAATAATCATTAAACTTTATAGGTATCAGGCAGCTTATATATTCTGCTCGAATTTCTCCATTTATTTCTTTACGCATTATTATTAAATATGTTTTGACTGTTAATCATTTATTTAAACTTCTTTTAGGTATTATAAAATGCATTTACTACCATAATTATTTTCCCATTAGAATGAGTTGGCAAAAATTATATGTATATATATATATACATATATATATATATATATATATATATATATATATATATTTATAGTGATGATGACATATATATATATATATATATATATATATATATATATATATATGAAACAACAAGCACCTAACCTTAATATTCCAAAGTTTCATCAACATGATATTCTTATCGACTGGTCAAGAATAACAAAATTCAAGAACAATCTACTAGTATCCAGGCAAGACCGAACAGGCCCTCGAATAGAATTAACAAACATTTAATCGGATTACCAACAAACTGAAGAGGAAATTACAAAGGCGCATACGGTGATCGAAGTTTCCAAACAATATGAGCGTTTAATACTGTGTGTTGCGAAGAGCTAATATATATGCAAGTATGTATTGGGTGTTGCGAACCTAGAAACAAATTAGTTCAGTTGTGACCAGAAGGATAAACCAAAGGCAGCATGAACGGAAAGTATAATCTCATGCACATTCGTTTCGTGCTTACTGGCGTGCATGAGAATATACTTTCCGTTCATGCTGCCTTTGGTTTATCCTTCTGGTCACAACTGAACTAATTTGTTACTAGGTTCGCAAAACCTAATACATACTTCAATATAAACGTTTAACACTGCAATCCACACTGGTGCTGTTACCATGTGGAAATTATAAATTTGCGCAACAAGGTGAAACGATCAACTACACTGGGAAAAATAACACTCGTACATGTAACAGTGACAATGCGCGCAAATGGTTAATTCTCAAGCCATCAAAACAATAATGACCAGATCTCAGACATCACTTTGCAATACCGTGAGAATGACCTTTACATGCAAACACGCATACACACAAACACAAACGCATACACACTCACCAACTAGTCAAAACAAGAAACAGCTTGTAAAAACGAGTCAGATTTGTTACCACTAGCATAATCAATTGAAAACCCAAAATGTATAAATATGTATGATTGCATAAGCGATGATTAGTATTCACGAAATAAATGGCCTTAATCCACTTTGTTATTAATGTGTTCTTTCTTCCCTAATTATATATATATATATATATATATATATATATATATATATATATATATATATATATATAGACAGTATAAACATAATATTGCAAGAGATAGCAGATACAGTTTACGAAATAGACTGAATTAGTCTTTATTCGGCACTAAACGTGAACTTGCCAGAATTTCCGCGATGAGATCTCGAACCGGAGCACATATTGTTTAGTGTCGCGGCATCCATATCTGTACATTACCTAGCATTTTTCGATATACAATGGAAAAGAATGAAAAAGAACATAAGTTTGCATAAAACATAATGATTAAGTAGGCGGCTTAGGTGGCGTTGTGGATTTGTTACTTGTCCTAAAAGTAAATGTACATCGGTCCGAGGACAGGCGACAGAATCTATGCGAAAGGTATTTGAGTGTAAAAGTTGGACTCCACCATTCTAATTTATGAATTCCAATTGATGTTCCAATCAATATTTGATTTATATTAAAACATTTGCATACAACAAATTTCTTTCATAAATTCTCGTGTTCATTTACACGCGCATATATGTATATGTATATATATATATATATATATATATATATATATATATATATATATATATATATATATATATATATATATATATATATATATATATATATAAGATAAACGATCAACTACACTGGGAAAATAACACTCGTACATCCAACAGCGAACAATTCGAACAGATAGTTAATTCTCAAGCCATCAATAAAATAATGACCAGAACTCAGACATCACTTTGCAATACAGTGAGAATGACCTTTACATGCAAACAAGCACACACACAAACACAAACGCATACACACTTACCAACCAGCCAAAACAAGAAACAGAAGTAAAAGCGAGTCAGATTTGTTACCAGTAGCATAATCAATTGAAAACCCAAAGTGTATATAAATGCATGATTGTATAGCGATGATTAGTATTCACAAATAAATGGCCTTTATCCACATTGTTATTAATGTTTTCTTTTTAATTAGAAATATATATATATATATATATATATATATAATACATTCTCATATCATTATCGTATTTTTATCGTAACTTCATCAGATTATATGAAAATGGTTCACATGTTTTACTTGAAATCGCATTGTCGGGGCATCTATCATCTCGGTCAGAATTTCGTTCTAAATAGAAACTGTTCCGTAGTTGCCCTGATATAAACGGCTCTAATCAAAAAATTTCTACAACGGACTGCAATCCTAGATTTTGCAACTAATTTACATACTTTCATTAAATAAAATTTTATTTTTGTTAAACCGCACAAAAGGATGTAAATTTATTTTGATGCACAAATTGTTTCTCTGCTTATCCCAAATGACTAAATATGTATTTAAGTCTGCTGCTGTTACCCCCGAGGCACACTGCGAATCAATGGCTAGATCAACGGATTTTGAAGCAGACGGCAAATCCTGGATGGTACGTGAAGAGTTCTCAATTAGAACGTAAACGGTCCACTGGATAACTTGATTTTACTACACTATACATTATTTAGTTTATACTTAAAAATTTATGTACAAAATTTGTTAGGTATATCAAGATCGCAAACTTGATTTAAATAATTATCATCGCCCGCGCAACAAATGTTCGTTTAAATATATAAATGTTCAAATTGAGATAAAAATTGATAAATGTTATCACCGCCCGCGCAATCAATTTTCGTTTAATTATATAAATAATAAAATAATTGTTGTGATGTTTATCTCATGTCCGCAGACTAATTCCAAGTAATTTGTTCCACCATCCACACATTTAATTATAGCTTATAAGTATTAAAAATTTATTGGCTGGATTATGCCTCACACATTCTATCCGACACGCAAATCTCTATCATTTTGGTATAATCGCTATGTCAAAGCATATTATTATTATTTTATTGATTTATGCAAAATTTTGTGCAAATATACACGTAAAATCAATTTGTAATTCTATCGTTTCGTATTTAATTCAAAATTGTTAAATTGAGAAATTAAATGTCATGTAAACCTATTAAAAGAACATTGGTTGCACGGGCGGTGATAAATTGTATCTTAATCAAGAATGCGATCGTTATGTATATTTAAGTAAACCTATTGTCAAAGGCTAAACAGCGCAGCCAGTATAACACGAAACTTGTTCGTTGCACCCCACATTTAGCTGTTTACCTTCTATGCTTCACTAGTTTTCAAAATATGCGCATGTCTGGTATTTATTTAGTTTAATCTTAATGCAACAAATATCGAGGTGGTTAATGAAACAATAGACGCACAAATTCATTTTATAAATAAATTAGTTATTTTTTAAATGAAAAAAGAATGTTATATATTTATATGTATACATATATATATATATATATATATATATATATATATATATATATATATATTCTTGATAAATTTCCAATGAGAATGGAACCGTTTAAATTGTTGAATTAAAGCTGCCATCCTACGCAACGCCTATTGTACATGGAAATCGCATTATATTTTTTTTAAATTTCCAATTAAATTCAATAAATGTAACTTCTTCACGCAGCACGCTTTCACTTCTATAGTGACAAACCGAAGGTTTCTAATTAAAAGTGAATGTTAAAAACCATAACGATCGGTATCGACCAAAATGAACATCTGACTAAAAGCAAAGGTTAATACATACCTAAAAATTACCTGCAATGAACGACTGATTGGGCAAAGTAGATAAATTGCAGGTTTCTCTAGCCAATAGCCTCTACTTGTAATCTCTGCTTCGGAAATTATTGCCTCTGATATGATCAGTACTCAAAAGGTAGGAAATCCGTTTCCTTCGCAAACAGAATTTGCTTCCTTGTGTAATAATTTGTTCGTAATTAATTCCTATATCATATATATATATATATATATATATATATGTATGTATGTATATGTATATGCGTGTTTGTACGAATGTGCATTATGTTCATTTGAGATTTTTGTTGACATATTATGAATTTATTTTGGTTTAAATCATGTGACTGCTTGGGTACTTTTCTTCAAAATTTCAGAAATATTATTAGTAACAATTATTAAATTTGAATCGTGGAGACCGAATTTGTTTCTCTTACGTTAACGTTGTTCGACCGACATCAATCCCAGCTAGATTCAGCCTAGACTTGCTAACATATCGTAAGTTAGGCAGTACACTATTCTGCAAAATGGTGATGCCTATTTTAGCAATTTTCGTAACCAAAAAATGCACCAACGTATTCAATCGAGGTCAATGAGCCACTTTGAATTTGGGTCAAGCGATCACCCTAAAGGAATATGCGTCGGTTATAGAGATAAAAGCAATTCGGTCAGTTAAGGGCATCGATAAGTAATCTGAAGTAGATAACATATATAATATTCTCAGTTCATGCTACTCACTCTAGCTATACTTGGGGCAACAAACTAATATTATTAATTTATTGTCTATTTTATCAAAGATGCGCGTTTGAATCGTGCATTTTTAATGCACGTGCATTAGTAAAGTTCAAATAAAATGAAGAAATCAATACATTTTACAAATAAGAAAGCTGCGTCAGGTCGATTAAATGGTCCAACACGTAATTATACATTTTTATGTGCCTCCATTTTGGACAAATATTCAGACTTTGAATGGATTCCGTGGCCTTTGTTATATTTTGTCTTCCACAGAGCCGAATTTCATCGGTTTATACCACATCCACAATGATTTGGAATTATATCGATGGATTCCAATTATGAAGATCTTCTCTAGAAAGTTTACGATCTTATACTATTTTAAATAGGTTCGAAAATCATAAATGCATGCACATAAAGATGTATACATAAATTTATAGTCATTAATATACATAAAAGTACTTCCTAGCACAAACCAAACAAGTTGTCTATGATAGAACATTATTCAGAATTTGTTTACTCATGGACTTCTAGCGCAACGAACTGTCGCCTTCTCAAATTGAAAAGCCATAACTTCATCAGGTAAATAGTAGCACAATTACAATTTCTCGCCCTTATATTGCTGGTTTGTCTATAAACAGTATCAATATTTTAATAAAAATTCCAGGTCAGTACCGCAGACAATATATGTAAGTTTTCTTCTTCAAATCTAGATTTCGAGCTCGATTTATACATTAAAAATGCTGTGTCTAACCAGTCGCATAACAGAGCAAAATTGCCCTCAGTCACGATGTTTTGCTATTTTGTGTACATAGGTTATTAAATTTTAAAAAATTAATGATTACACGTGTGCTGAAGATATTGTTTGAATAAAATTTGATAGCTTGATATAAGCACCAATCCCGTTACATATAAACAGACGAACAAAATAGCGAAGTTACTGACAGACACGCGTTCTGACGCGTTTCGACCATCCAGGATCATCATCAAAGCACTGTCTGACAAGGATTAATCGACAATTCATACATGAGCAAATGAAATCAAGTTATTTGGAAAACGTGAATTTATCACATACTAGAAGTTGCCATTTAGCCAAATGTAAATAGTGAGTAATTTTATTTATTCGTACGATATGCATGGTAAACCATCAATAATCAAACTACAGGTAGATTACTGGAAAGATTTTCGTAGATATATTGTTTAAATTTTTGATATTAACAAAATAGCTGGTAACGCGTTAAATGAAATAAGGCAAAAAATGCTGGCATTCACCGTAATTCAAAGATTCATAAGCGTAATTAAATGAATGCTAATTAAATATGACGTGAAATTAAGATTGTTTATTTGGTAATTTTTTTATTTGACACGCAAAATAAACAGTGAGTGGTTGCACACATTTTATAATTTTGCCAATAATTTGTAAAGTTTACCATTCGGCCAAACGTTGTTTATCATACTATGTTTACGCTAATTGTCTTTATCTAATTACATTCAAGGAGCATGCGGCCTTTCTTTAAATATCAAATATGTTTATCGGTTTTTCGAATTTGTAATGTGTTTAGAGAACCTTTGGCATATGATTTATGCAACTGATACAGCAGTTTTTCGTAGTTCTGCGGTCGTAATTCAACATTATCTTGTGATGGAGATTTTATAGAACAATCAGATAAGAAATACCAATTAAGCGATACTGAGTGTAATTAAAATTACAATTATAATGAAAGCAGATATTTAGGACAGATTAAATATCCATTTGTTAGGCAATCCTAATTTTCACAGGTTCTTAAGGTTTCTTAAAAAGTTATTTTAGACAAGCAAAAAATAATAAGTGACATGAATTCTTCGTGGTTTAGCCGTTTTAGGCATTTTTAATTCGCAATAAGAAATAAATCATATACGAATTTATAAATTTATTATAATGCTGGTATGAATAACACAGTTAAAAAGGCCATTTCTTTTTCGCCAGAACTCAACTGGATTGTAATATCAAGTACCTAGTATAGTCATTATTTCTTTCATCTGGTTCTTATTGTTTGGCCCATTACAAAATTTTGGTCCAAACGATAACACATGTTCTGCTTTTCTGATAGGATTCAACCCGTATAGTTGAAAACGGTTCTGTATATATAAATTGCACCAAATATTAAAGTCGAGTTGATTTTTGACGAAAATAAAAATTTTTTTTCAATGTTTGTTGTACATACCTGCTTTATAATATAGTAATACTTCCATACAAGATGTGCTGAGTAATTCAACTTTAGGTCTAAAATGTAAAAAATAAATACTAAAGCAAATACTGGACACCCAAAAGCACAAAAACAAACACTAGTTTAGGTGGCAGGTTGCCAGAGCACATTTGTTTATAATTTCTCACTTTGTAAAACCTCCAAAATCGCCCAAGTTGATTCTCGTGATTTGTAAAGAGTAAGTGTATGTCTATTATGGCTAATTTCACAATGCTACCGGGTGTTTTTTGTTTAAAATGCGTTTGGACTGGCTACTGTCGTAATCGGCCCTTTTTATTGACGTAGCGCCCTGTTCATTAATAATGTTCACATAAAAAACTAACGTTGGGAGTTTATCTGATACAGTAACATTAAGCACACATTCAGAAAGCTCATTTGTGTCCTCGTTGTTTCATTCATTTAGAAATAATTTCGGATCCTGCCTCTGCGTATTTAGATTCGTTTATCACACATAGTCCTTTTGTTTCATGCGAAATCATATAATTGTTTTGTTGTTGACTACTTTTAAAGTTTAATTAATGAAATATTTCATGATACCCGTTTCTTACTGTAGTTGTTTTGAGTATCACCTGTTCAGATTGTTTTTGTTAAATTTTTTAGGAATAACTCCTTTCATATTATTTTTTCGTACATTACAATCGCACTGTGACAGTGGAAGATCCGTTTCTCAATTTATGAATATCTTCCAAGTTTCTAAATATAATGTAAAGACACAAAGCGACTCGCCGACATATTGTGTAAATTAAATTCAATTCAATTTACGCTGTACCAATGAGAAGAATGCGAAACTTGCCGTTAACCAATAGTGTGCAAGTAGCCAATCAAGGCTATTTAAGCATGGTGAATTTACCATGCAAGTCAGTTGTCGCGTTTGCCTTCTGCTGTGCGTTACATCGACGTGCTATCATCGTTCGTCAATTACGCTAGTTTTGGGGGCTTGCATCACACACATTGGCAATATCAGTCATGCCAATCTTATTGCTGTACAACAAGAGAGACAAGCCAATTACTGCAGAACTTCAACGAGCTTACTCAGCGGGATTTCAACGCCACAACAAAAGGAACTACATCTCAAGTCAACCCGAGCTGGTCTCAAGAGTCCAGGAGTACTTCTGGACACAGCTACTTTAACGAACCTTCTCGGCATTTGCCAGAGAATGCAAAACCGGCCCTGTTAAGGCCCCCACAACAGTACTAACTTAGTATTTCAGGCAATCTTTGTAATTTCGTACGGCATTTACTTGAAGCTGGGGCGTTTACAATAGATAAATACACTTTAAAAAGTCATACTCATGCATTCACAAGTGAAGTAAATATTATGGCCTTTGCTACAAAATCCACCGCTATATAGAAACGATTTTTATTAGGAATGCTGTTTTGATATTTACAGATAGAGCATTCCAAAATTTGCGAAAAGAATCCATAAATGGACTGTCTAACAACATTCCACAGACTGTTTTAAAATAAAGACACCTGCAGTTGAAAAGGGCATCAATTGTTCACTTGATGAGAAATGATTAAAAATAATATTTTGGTCTAGTAAAATAAAAGTTGTAATTAGCGATCACAATACAACGAAAATTGATCGTATTATTTTGTCAAGCCCAAATGAGACGAGGTAATCAACATTGAACAAAAACTAACTTGAACATTTGTTTTATCGATGATGGAATGGAGAAATATTTATTCGTTATGAAATGCGACTTTGAAAATCGGAAAGATTCACTGTTTAAATGTTGTGCAAATTCAATAAATGCTAAGTTAATTACCTGATCTGCATTTTGACTAATGCAGCTTTCATTGTTCCGGTAATTTTATTTTGGCAAAATTTTTCGGCCTAGCTTACCGTAGGCTTTCATCAGTTGCATTTCACGAAAAAAATGAAGCAAGCCTACGGTAAGTCTGGCCGAAATATTTTGCCAAAAGAAAATTACTGAAATAATGAAAGCTGCGTTAGTCAAAACGCAGATCAGGTAATTTAAATTAATCCAGGTTCGCAACAATGAAATTCCCTCAAGAAACATCGAACATGCTAAGTTAATTGCCTAAAAGTGGGTTTTTTATTTGGATTAAATCCATAGGGACATTAAGATGATGATTGAATAATTTGCATGAATAATTGTTGTATACCAATATACTTTGTTCTCTTAAAGAAACATTTGTGGTTGAACGTAATATTCGCTTAAATGCAGAACCCTATTTCCCATTTTGGTGTTTTGTCGAGTAAAGTGCACTATTAGTAAAGGCATAGTCCACTACTATTAATGTACTAAATGTTATATTAAATCGTTGGCTTTAATGCACAATGTTCGTCTAGCTGAAATGCAACAAATTTCGTGCGCAAGTACGGTGCTTACTGTAGAAAGTGACTTTTGTTTAAACTCTAGTCCAACTATGAAAAAAGTGAATAACAAAATTATTTCAAAATTCTCATATCTTATTGAATTTAAACACTATATATATATATATATATATATATATATATATATATATATATATATATATGTCGTAAGCCGACAAAGATTGCGTTCAGTATGTCCTCTGTTGACTTCTCCTATTTCCTAGTTTGCAGACAGCCCAATAAGAGTTTTCTAAATCCAAGTACTGTTCCTATGCGCAAACGTAAAGTGAACTGTTGTCCAAGACAAGTAACATTACTTTTTCTTCTTATACACAAGCATCCACGATGTGTACGCCTTTGTTATGTAGAATGTCGAATACACGCCATTATTTATTAAATATACGATACGAACCTCCCACGTATAATACTAACACATACAAAATAAAATCAAATTGCTGAATCACTTTCAAATAAATAAAGGCTGTGTAGGTAACTGGTTGAATGATACTCAATCAAGTGAATTCTTCGTGTGTAACTATTTAGTTGATTTTGCTTTTTTAACATATATAGCATTTCTTTCTAGATGCCTTGGTAGAATTCTAAAAGTTTAATATGCCGTCCACGAGGCATTATCTGATAAAGTGAGAAACTCCTATCTAATTTTGCTTACTTTGATAGGTGCAGTGATGAATCTCATGGTAGTTTGAAACGCGTTAATACAATATATATATATATATATATATATATATATATATATATATGATATGATATGATATGATATGATATGATAATAACACCATGGTTTTGGAAAAAGCTGAATTTCAGCAAAATTGGAAATTGCTCCAACATCAAGAGTATTTCTTAACTAAATAGTCAACATTTGTCTGGCATTTACACGGTTATAGGTTGATTTTTGAAAGTTAAACTTTATCTGAGTGTAGATATACGTTCAAAAATTTCTATTTCCCAAGAAATACCCCGAACAACCTTCCACAGTTTCGGTTGCTTATATGGGATCTTGTTTTATTTTAAATGTACAAATCCATTAAATATATGTATACGTAGAGTGATGCTTATATGTTGTTGTTGTTGTTGTACTATGCGCAGCGCTGTTATTTATTGCTTTTCCACCTTTTTCTTGTGCGGGACAATTGATAGCACTCTTAGGTCGGAAAATTTTTTAATTCTCTACATTTCCAGGTGCACAGTTTACGTCTGAGAAACCAACAATCAATGTCAAACGTAAACTGTGCACCTGTAAATATAAATGATTCAAAATTTTACCGACCTACGAGTGCTACCAGTTGTCCCTCACAAGATAAAGTCGAAATAACCGGTATGTAAAGATGGCGATTTGGAGTAAATCAAATATTTCTTAGTTCAGAAAACTAAATATATCTAAATTTTACGTCGGACAAATAAAGCGAGAGATAGAATTCTTTCATGTGCAATTCGAACGGAATGTTGGAATATTAGAAAAGGATGACTTTAGAATAAATAACTATATAAGGGTATCAGCATAAATTTTTATTTATATCGTCCATATGTTATTAAAATTAGGCATTTTGAAATTTATGATAGAAATAAGTCTTAGAATAGTCGAATTTAAATATAGAAATTAATATTTTATATTACTTAAGGAAATATTTAATGAAAATGGACAACGAAAGGTATTAATTGATAGGGCAAAGGAATAGTAATAATGAAATTCAACACTAATTCGGAACGTATAAAGCAGAAGATCGTAATAATATTGGATTAAAAATTCATTAGAAAATAAGAATGATAGAAGTATAATATTAGAACAGTACTGATATAGAAAACCACATTAACGTTTAAACTATTCGACCTTTAAAACCCCTGCACTTGTCAGGTGTATATGAGATACACTGCAAAGACTTCAATTTGACAAATGGTAGACGATACTTCCAAATAATTTAAAAGAAGGAACGCATAAAAACCCATTGTGTTGGTTACCTTTGCAATTTGGTATCTCATAAACAGTTTTTATGTAATCATTTTTCAAATTCGGTACATTTTTTTAAATTTACTGAATTGTCGTTGATGTCGCATAGGTGGTGACTAAAAATAAATAGCTTCTCAATCTTTTTATATAGTATGAATTTTCCATTGTAATAACTTTATTTAGTAAATCCGAGTTAAGTTGTTAATGTCAGCATATCTGTGGATCCAATTGAGATGGTTAGAATGTTGATTCGTTAACACATGGTGATCTGCGAGTTTAAATGACTTTAAAATGTTTTGCGTTCGATCATATGGATTGGGATATTTTTGCGGATATCATAAATTTTCCTAATTATCGTTTCTTCTATATATGATTACATGTTATCGAAATCTTGGTTTGATTTATTAATCTGACCTGATATCTTACGAAATATTTCTTCTATGCGTTTTCAGAAACCATTTATACACTTCCATGCACTTTATTATTCATCCCTATATTTCCAAAATATAATGATATATATATATATATATATATATATATATATATATATATATATAAAAGGTAACCTGTAAGAACGACTGCAGTAAATTAAATTTTAATAGTGATTCTTAATCGTTTATTATGTTCTGAGACGTCCACTGTCATTCTCAGGCTACCAATGGTCCAATGCTTTGAGAATTGCTCGTCTTCGCGTGTAATACATTGGTAATCGCACGAGCTAAAAATAGTGTCATTGACGCATTATCGGTCTCAAGGTTTGCCTCTTTAACATATTCAATTCCATATTATAAGCAGACGGCCTGTGCCGCGCGTTAACTTTCGACCCCCGATGTGGACCATTACTGACAGGGAGTAGTACCGTCGGCATTATCAGAACCACCACAAGGTCGTCGGGGCATAGTCGTGCTGCTATTTGGCGCATACGGTCTGTGGTAGCTGTTGTAGGCAATACTTAATATCTTACTTGGGGCAGTGATCTTCTGGCCATAAGATTACGAGTTAGCCAGGAAGACATAACCCACCCCATATACCAGGGTTTTTGCAACAATTCCTGTCGCTGCTGATAGCTTAAATTGTTTGCCCTTTTCATCTAAATACATTAATTTACGCCAAGTACCACAAGCGTGGTGATAGAAGCAGTGTAGAACTTTTTTGTTGTTGGTGCACAGGCTGAGCTTTCACATTTTTCTGAAATCAACAAATAGCAGCTTTTATCTCAAGGTACTTGCACCATATATCAAACTACATCAACTCGAAGTACGCAACATAATAGGTAAGATTAACTTCCTGTGGGTCAGATCAAGTGACTTAGTGTTCTTATTAACTACTTTTAGTTTTATTTCACAATTCAAACTCGGCATACCGGGTCTATATATCTATCATAGAGAACACAATAGCCAAACGGTCGTGCGACAAATTCACCAGACCCATAAAGTTGGTTTGCAAAAATTGAGTTCCCGCTCTTGCATTGCTAGAACTAAGGATAGCATTTCTCTTTCTCTGATTTGCAACTCACTCAGGTAGGGCTAAGTTAGAAGTAGCGACTAATATCTTTAGTCCTGTAAAGTCAATACACTCGAGGCTGAAATTCTTCGATGAGTTACCCAGCCAGGGATGCCCCAGCATTTCATACTGCATCGCTTTATAGACTATGTCTAGGCATGTGGAATCAATGCGATTTTCTCTGAAGACATTGAAAATTGATGAGAATGGAAATGCAGAAACTCTGCGTAATTCTTTTGCTGCCCTATTCCCTGTTAAATGTCGATGATGAATCGTTAAATACTATTACTTCATCTCTGCAGTGGCCAGATGTACGTTATTCTTGTCATCACATATTGATCTACAATTAATCTGTGTGTTATGTTTGATAAATATGTATATATGCCAAGTGATGATGAAATATCTGATCTTTCGCACAGTCTATTACACGACTATAAGTTACTTTATAATTTAAGTAAAGTTTCGCTTCACTTTTGTGAAGGTGCGACTTACATAGTGTGTCGGCGTTCGTCAGCTGTAAGTACTACGCCTTTGCCTTCGTCTGAGGTGTCTGCTGGCAGTGAAAGGCATCTTAATGTCAAAAAAAACCATCTATCAATTTCCGCTTGCATTCGACATACGATTCTGGGATAATCTCCGTCTATTTAGACGCTAGTTTGGCAGTTGTTAATTTGGTAAAATGCCGTGGAGTATCCACAATAGTCGCATTTTATAGCTTGTAATTAATCCTTGCCGTTAATGAACCGAAACAATTGTATTCTGCATGTGGACACAAGAAAAACCTAGAGGGGCTGTACTCTCAAATCTGAGGATATACATTCATCTGCTGAAATTAAGTGGCGCAGGAACAGGACTTTTCGCTATATCCACGTTATTTCTGCATCAAAAATGGATCGTCATTTTACTACTTTAGCCAGTATCTTAACGATCGATTCAATAATATCTAGACGGCCACGCATAAAATTGATGCTACTAAAGAGTAAGATTTAGTTTGGAGGAAGGCATCAAACTGTAGCCTTTAAATATTCATGAGTGCAATGTATAATTTAAAAAAGAAGACCGATAATAATGTTGATTTGATTGCGAAGGCGATAACAGATTCGTGGTCATCATTGGCTGGATTGTCAAAAAAATTGCAGAATTAATTTTCATTTGATGCTAGTGCAATTTGCCTCCTGCATTCCCATGAAACTTCTTCGATTTGAGTCTTTTGCTTCTGGCATCTATTTCAGCCATAAAATGAGCTACTGTTGCGTTTTCGCTCTCGATATTTGCTACTTGAACATTATAAAGCTTGATCAAATTTACTAATTTTTACACTCTACTCTAATTTTTCACACCACACAATTTATTTAAATGCCGATAAAGAATCCATATAATAGTGTATGAACTGAAGAGATACGAATTATAATGTCTCTAATCGAATTGTGAATATGCCAAAATATTTATGTAACAAATCATTGAAACCTAATATTATGTTACCAGACATTGCTCTTGGGATACTTAATTAAAAACTGACATAAATGAGCAATTTTTGTAGAGCTTTGGACTAACAGATTGCAAGTCGAGCTCTGCAAGTGAAATAGGCATGTACCAGCATAGATCCTTAAGATTTTTATGTAAAGGTTAATAACTAGATGTTTTCTATTAATTTGCTGTTCCAATTTATATTTTGTTTTACTTTTCGAAAACATAAATAAACTCCTCTTTTTACTTGTGGAGATAATAATATTAATACATTTCTTGCTTATGGTAAAATTCTATCGAGTAAATTTATTGAAATGTGGCTATAATTAAAAAAAAAGATTTAAATCCTCTTATATTGAACAAAATTGACTAGTCTAAAATTTAGATTTATTTGAAAAGTATCTGCTTAATTTATTCTTATGTGTAATAACTCTATAAAACAATAATTATAAATCCACAGAGCAGTTTGAGCGTTTGTTTGCTTAATTTGTGTTTACTTCATAAATTAGTAACTTCGTTTCATTGAATGCATTTATAGATAAGATTTTGACCTTTTAGTTATCCCTAACCCAATCAATTATCTGTTTTACGTTGTCGATGACATACATAAACATCTTTTTCTGTAAGTTTTGCGTTCTTGTTGACATTTTAAATTTGCGATGTAATTGTTCGCTCGCGACTTGTCTCCAAAAATGGCAAAATCGATTTTTTCATGATTTTGCTGTAGAATAATTTTGTTCGCGTTTGTCCAGTACAAATTTGCATGCATTTGTTGGAAAATTCATAGGCAGTAAGAACAAATAGCATACAAGTATGCACTGATTGATTTAAGTGTTGTATTTTTGATTAATCGAGAAATGATGTTCTAATAAAAATGCAGGTAATTCCCCTTTCCTATAGTGGTGACACTGAAGTTCACCTTTTTGTGTAATATTAAAAACCCAGTTAGTGACGATTGATTAGGTTGGCTAGTGGCGATAAAACTGGCCGTCACTCAATGCTAGCTTTACAAATATCATTTATATTAAAATATTAGATACAATCTGCTCAAATTGGTTAATTACGCGGCACCATATAGTTAATAAAGGGTATCCAATCTTAGCCAGATCTCGACACTTAGGCCAGATAAAGTTAAAAGCGGCCAAGTTTATTTTTGATAGGATGCTGGAGATGAGTTTTATTCGTCCTAGTTCTAGCTCATGGGCATAGCTAGTTCATATGCCAGTAAAGCGACACGTCGCTGATTAGACATTATGCGTGATTAGCGTACCCTAAAACTAGCGAACAATTCCAGATCGTTATACGATAAATAACGCCAAAGTTGTAATTTATAAATTAGACCAACGCAAATAGTTTAAAGTTCTTCCTCTTAAGCCAGACGGCCATCAAATTGTTCAGTCTGGTCTCGTGCTAAACATGAAAAAAATGCTTACGAGCATTATATCAAGTGAAATTTCTACGGCGTTCATTTAGGCATCAAATTATACACACCCACGAAGACAAACACAGGGTGACTAGAAAGTTTCCCGCACTAACGAATACAAATGAACGGTGTCACTTTCTTAGCATGTGTAATTATTACAGGTCCTTTATTTCGATGATAGCGCAAGCGAAGGTACATCCAACAAGACGTTTTCAAGCGCTGTAGTCGCCTTAGTCCAACTCGCACCCACGCTGGGATGCAAACGACCAGCTAATGTTCAAACAAATAAAAGAGTTGATTGTGCAACAAGCAATACTAAATTCCGTTCCGTAAGATGCAGCATTAAAACTTTGAACCAATGCATCCGATGTGGCCCTGAGAGCTACACTAGAAAAATAATTCGATGATGAAATGCATTCCATCGCATTTTATTCCAGAATGTTGTAAGGTGAAGTTGAAAGAGGCGTAATATGTCTGTCCGACTGCTGCTTCCAATTTTGACGATATCTGCTGGGTTTCTCTTTTGATGTAATGGTCGACAACGCGTCGTTACTAGTGGGCTTACAGAATGGTTCGTAAAAAATTATCCGCAATTGCAATTTGACAAGTGATCTGTTGTAGTGAATTCAACTTTAGCATAAGTCATGTAAAAGGCAAAGATAATGCGGTGGCTGATTGGCTATCGCGAATTGAAATGAATTCAACCCATCAGAATGCCAAATTGTCGCTATGGAAAGAAATTCATGTGAAACAAAATCCAGATAAAGAACCCACATAATGGCGGCGATGGTGCATACCTTTGGAGCAAGTTAACCTGATTCTGAAGAGATAAAATCCGAAAATAGACTTAGCTTCAAGGAAATTTGTATTTCAATAATGATAATGTTGATAATTACCATTGATACAGTATTTTCAGTTTTTATGAATTCTTGAGATTCCCTTTTGAGCTAAATTTTATGAATTTTCGTTAATTTACGAAATAAATGTTATTTTGGTTGATAAAAATTTCTTAGAATGGAAACCTTGCCAATTTATCTATCATCAAAATAGTATTTTCCAGCATTTTCCGAATGCATTTAAATGATTTCGCATTGTGCCGACAAATCAATTTAAATTATTAATCCCATTTGGATGTCTCTTCGTATATTAAAATAGAAATTTAAGTAAGGTACAAATAATTGTGCAGTTCAGCCCAAATTTATTCACCTTTCAGAAATAGCCATTTGTTTTTTTCTTGAACAAATACAGTCAAAATTTGCACCTTTTATCTTTTGTTTTAAAGCTTTTGTCGGTAGTAAATCAATAAGTTCTATGCATTTAATTTACAAATCTTTTGTTCTACTTAGAATAAGACTCAATATAAGCGTAAGGTTCCATTGCCCCCGAAATTCGTACGGAAAATAATATTATTGATTAATTAGACGTCAGAATTCTCAGACACAGTCAAAGTAAACCAACTGAGGATACGAACACATGCGAATCTCTTCATGATATCATAAATCAAAATGTCAAGTTAGAAGAACTGCACAAGAACCGTTTAAAATTCGATAGTAACTCAATAACCTGTTGCTTCAAATGAAAACGCCAAATTTCTCTATGACTTGTCGAAGAAACTGACATACAGTGATTACTAAATTGGCTGAGATGAGAGTCTTGCGAAATAATATGATAGAATTTATATAACCCTATGTTTTTTTAACTTTTAGTAGTGCTAGCCGTCTTTTACGCGCTGTGCGTCCTGTTTCCAGGCTGAATATGCTCGCATTATATCCTTATAAATTTAGCGTTATCAACTAATAGACAAAGGGATGTTTCTAACATTATGTGCGTTTTGGTCCTCATTCGTTATATATATATATATATATATATATATATATATATATATATATATACAAATCTCTGTAAGAGATACCGACACTATGGTAGTTGTTGAATCATTCTAGAGTAAAGTAAAATTAACAGAGAGACATTAGGTATTATATTGTGATTAAATTACTACAAAGCACGAAATGAATGTACATATGAGACTATTGTTTCTGTTCATGCTGTCTTGGTTTAATTCTTCTGGTCAAATTTAAAATAATTTGTTACTAGGGGCGTATATATATTTTTTTCTCTGTGTACCTACAAAAAGACTTAGTTCATCTAATACACAAGACACACACACGTTTCTTGCTTGAAGCACTGCTTTATCTTCCTTCAACTGCTCAATTTTAGAATCCGCCAACCTTGTAAGATTTCTTCAGTGACTCGCAGTTTGACTTTCGTAAACTGCGTACCAAATCACCTGGGAACCGGCCATTGCTTAATAAATTGATAATAGTCTTCTTCTACAATAACGTTCTTGCGCTCTAAAGCTCGCACTCAAATGAATATATATATATATATATATATATATATATATATATATATATATATTTATTTAATAATTAGGAAAACACAAATAACGAAGTGGATAAAGGCCATTTATTTCGTAGAATACTAATCATCTCTTATACAATCATACATATTTATACATTTTGCTTCAATTAATTATGCTAGTGGTTACAAACATACCAACTGGATAAGATAACGGATATTCCTAGGTGACCTCATCAAAAATGAGTTTTTTGATTTCCCTATAGACACCAATGACATCAAAGACCTCATATTAGCATGTACTAAAAACGTGCAATTTACATTCGAAGGGATATACTACCGTCAGATCAATGGTGTAGCTATGGGAAGTTGCATCGCACCCCTCCTGGCAGATGTATACATGTATCACCTGGAAAAAACGAGCCTAAAAGGTATAATTAACCAGTGCGCACTCTACAAAAGGTATGTAGATGATATCTTGTTGTTCATCTCAGAAGCAGCAGACCATTCCGAAATCCTCAAACAAGCAAATGGAGTCGATCCAGACATCAAATTCACTCTCGAGGTAGAGAAAGACGACATTTTCCCTTCCTTGACATCAAACTCACTCGAGAAGCAAACGGAGATTTGACATTTCACCGGACAATACATTCGCTACAACAGCACTGTGCCAAAATCCTACAAAAGAAACTTAGTAAACAACCTAGCAAACAGAATTAGCAAGATCTGCTCTGAACACAAGATTGAGGAAGAACTGGGCTACCTCAGGAAAATTTTGTTAATGAACAACTACCCAGAGCGTTTCATTGCTGTCAACATCAGACCACGGCAGATTTGTACTAGAGAGGATACCGTCAAGCAGGTTTTCCTAAACTTACCATTTAGAGGCGACGTACCAGCCTCAATAATTACACGGCGGCTGAATAGAATAACTAAGGACAACTTTCCCATTGTTAAAGTTAATATGACACTTAGTACACGGAGAATCATGAGGTTGGATGCCAAAGATTAATTGCCAATTCTCACCAAATCATTCATAGTCTACAAATTCTCATGTATGTGCGGTAGCACATATATCGGACGTACGAAGAAGCAATTGATAAGCAGAATCCAGCAACATTTGCCACAGAAATTGATTAACAAAGGCTTGCCACCGTCAGGAAAATCAGCTATTTCCGATCATATATTGGCAACGGGGCACCCTGTCAATTCGACCAACTTCACAATTCTACATAAAGCAAAATCAGAAAAATTATTATTTATCTACGAAGCCCTTTACATAAAACAACAAGCACCTGACCTTAATATTCAAAAGTTTCATCAACATGATATTCTTATCGACTGGCCAAGAATAACAAAATTCAACAACAATCTACTAGTATCCAGCCAAGAACAAACAGGCCCTAGACTAGAATCATCAAACGTACAATCGGATTGGGAAGAAACTGAAGTGGAAATAACAGAGGCGCATACGATGACAGAAGTCTCCAAACAATGTGAGCGTTTAACACTGCAATCAACACTGGCGTTGTTACCACGTGAAAACTTTGCGCAACGAGGTGAAACGATCAACTATACTGGGAAAAATAGCACTTGTATATGTAACAGTGAACAATGCGCACAAATGGTTAATTCTCAAGCTATCAAAACAATAATGACAAGATCTCAGACATCACTTCGCAATACTGCGAGAATGACCTTTAAATGCAAACACAAAAGCATACACACTCACCAACTAGTCAAAACAAGAAACAGCAGTAAAAACGAGTCATATTTGTTACCTCTAGCATAATCAATTGAAAACCCAAAATGTATAAATATGTATGATTGTATAAGAGATGAATAGTAATCACGAAATAAATGGCCTTTATCCACTTCGTTATTTTTGTTTTCCTAATTATAAGAATACTGTGTTAAATTAAAAAGGAATGGACATTATAAATATATATATATATATATATATATATATATATATATGCGAAAAGAAAATTATACTTCGTAACTGTTTTGTAAATATCTACATTACACTGATAGTATACTATCGTATATGATGTACTAATTCAAGTTCACTTATGAAATAGCGTGTCATTTTCCAGGGAAACACGTAAACTATATGCAAATATGTATTAGGTGTTGCGAACCTTGAAACAAATTAGTTTAATTGTGACCAGAAGGATATACCAAAATAGGCAGGAAAGGAAAGAATAATCTCATGCTGCCTTTGGTTTATTCTGCTGGTCACAACTGAACTAATTTGTACTAGGTTTGCAACACCTAATACATACTTGCATATATATTAGTTCTACGCAACAAACAGTATTTAACTTTAATATATTGAATTGAATGATGTCATGCTTACCGCGAAATGTGATAACTGATATCGATGAAGGCCAGAGTGTATGGTTTAACTGGAGTAACAGGTGTTCGGAAATTGTTGTAATTCTCAATTTGGGTGAACTTTAGCATAAATTTATATCCATCATTTTGGTATCATGTACCGACTCGGAAACCATAATGTTAGTATCCGGTACTCATCGATTTCAAAAAAGGTATCAGTTACTAGCACAATAGCCATAGTGTTAGTATCCTTTACAGACTCGGTATATATATTATATAGAATGAGTTAGCGTTGACGTCGCATTGTCGTAGACGTTATATGATGTTAGCTTCACTATTGCAGGTTTACACATTCGTCTAGGAGATTGTACCGTCCTATTATACCACATTCCTCACCCAAATATATAGTGGTTAAAGGGAATAATACCGGCTCCTAGTGATGAGTCGCCAAAAAGCACGAAAGCGAATGTGCATGAGATTATTCTTTCCTTTCCTGCCTACTTTGGTTTATCCTTCTGGTCACAAACTAATTGCTTCTGGTTTTCAACATCTAGCTATATATATATATATATATATATATATATATATATATATATATGTACATATATATATATATATATATATATATATATATAAGTTTTCCGTAACAAACAGTATGTTACCTAAACTATATAGCAATAAAATTTCTTCCCTTAACGGATTGCAGAGCGTGATATTTATTATAATCTTTTAATTAAAAGCGAGGAAAAATTTTATTTATTTAAATCAAGTTCTCGAGACCGATATGAACAAAAGTCCCAATTTCCATATAACCTTGCCAGTATAAATTAAGCATTTTAAATTATGGAAAGACCACTCCTCACGAAGACCGGTGTTTTCTATCCACAGTTTTGCCACAGCCGTGGTTCTTGTTAAACTTTCTTATAAATTTGGTAAAAATTATCAAATCGATAAACCAAATCCAATACTTCGTTCCCAATTGTTTGCACATTTTAAAAATCAGGCAGACATTGTAACTAGAGATCAGCATTGAAAATAACGCTGAAAACGATACATTTACCCAACATAATAACATTTATAATTTCGATGTCAAAAACGATGACAACTGATTGAACAACAATTAGCCAAGTTATCCTAACAGTGAAATGGAAAAGCAAATGACTGATTATATATATATATATAATTACATATATATAATTATATATATATATATATATATATATATATATATATATAATTTCATTTATTAAATTTAATTAATACATTCTTTCGTTCAACTTCGCCAACTATCTGCAGATATTAAAATAACTGTTTTTATGCTTTTATTTACATTGGTTTCGCAGTCTTTATTTACATAATGCGCACAAAATGATTATGGGAGTTACAATTTGACAAGTTGTTATATAATAATGGCAATTAGTCCATGAATTAGATATGTTTACTGAAAATGACGTATATTTCGCAGGAAAAGTTACTGATTTGCGCACAGAATTTTGTGTCCTTTCACAGTACTTCCGAAATGTTATAATTCAACCAATTATGGACAATAATTGCAGTAATTTATTGCTATTTTCCTTGATAAAACAATTAGCCTTATACAGGTTTAGTGTTTTCCCAACTATATTTAAAATTAAATTATAATTCAAACTAAAATTATGTAAAAATATATTTTATATTAATGAATAAAAATATGAATTATGAAAACATGACTTTATCTAAATTACTTGACCGATTAAAGCTAAATTTTACGCCGAAATATTTCAAGTGCATTCTGCCATATTTAAAGATATCGACTGCTAAGTGCATCTCTGACAAAGCAAATGTTGTCAATATAAGGATACATAGCTATTTCAAAATAGTGATCATCTAGCTGAATATAAGTTTTTTTGTTAATAAAAAGAAACAGCTTAAATTAGGCATAGCTGATTCTGTAAGTTGTAACAATACTGTGTGCACTGTCTATTCGTTATTTTTCATCTATATTTTCAAGGCACATATGTAAAAAATTATCTGCTATAAAGATATTTTTAACCAAGATTGCTTTAGAAGAAGTTGAATCCAGCGTAATTTGAGATTGTACGACTTAAGAAATTAGATGATAATTTCATGTTTTTAGTTATATAGATAAGAGAAAACAAGAAACGTAATTAATGGAATAACATTTATTAATAATTCTTATTTTTATATCAGTATCTACAGCGATTATTCTGTTTTCGTTAATATGTTCGGTCATCCAATCCCCCCAAGTACATTTGTCGTAACCAATCCAAACATAGCCACGTCTGTCTTTGTTTTGCACAATTTTGACTACTTCATTTACGTAATGTGATGCGGTGTGTGGCATCGCTTTCATTGTGTGTGTGTGTCCGCAATTGATGCGTGTGTGGTATTTTGTGTACATGGGATATTTTTGAAGACCTGTTTGTTATGTATTTGTTCCAATCCAATTTTATTTTTTTTAAATTACCTTTTGCACGTTTAAGCATGGCTTAACATTTTTAATTTAAATAGTTTCAAAAGCCAGAGCCATTTTCTTCGATTTTGCATTTTACAGAACTAAAAAATTATTAATATTAACATCATGACTTTTGAGTAATACATATTCACAAATTGCCGATTTTTATGTATGAGCCGCACCCCTATTTAATAACTTTTGAGGGAGGTACTGATTTAATCTAGTTTCGAGCCTCTTATTTGATCTGCCTTGTAGTGAGCGTTTCAGGTACATTAAAATTTGTATACAGATAAAGATGTTGGCGCTACAGACAGGCTTTATTTTTCATTAGTTCACATAAGTTTTGCTGTGTTGAACACAACTCTCGAAATACTATTCTTTTTGAGATAACAGATCGAAGATCACCTTCAATGGGAACAGTTAGTTTTAATCTCTGAGGTATATGGTTTTCCCCCAAATTGGTCTCGATTTTGATGCGGTGCCTTAAATTTTATTCGAAAAAACCAGTCGAAATATCCGTTATTTCTCAACGTTTCGCGAAGCCACTTCAGCTCTAATTCAATGTTCTTAGCTGAATAAATCCTGCGTATTCGTCTGCCCAATTTGATTTCTTGTGAACCGAACTTGAAACGGTATTTTCTTCATCTCTTGTTATTCGTACATTTATAAAAGGTAGATATCCCTCTTGCTCTTCTTCTTTTGTAAACGTGATTGCTTGGTCAACCTTATTTATGTGATACAGAAGTGCATTTGTATCTTCTTTACAACGGCCACGAAAGTATCGTAAACACAGTGTACGTAAGTACATATATATATCTGCTAATACTGATCCAAGAGGACAGCCCATACCTATGCCGTCAATTTGACTGTAAAGGCTCCTTGGAATAAAAAGTGTACGTTGGATGTACAAATTAAGCGAAATACCCTGATTTTGTCTACTTTTGTCAATGTTTCCGATTCTGATAATCGCAGATATTCACACAGAATATTTACAGGTTTATTTAGTGGAATATTAGTAAAGACGGATTTTATATCGATGAACAAATTTGGCCTTTCTTTAAAATTCAAGTCACGATGTTTTTCAACAAATTGAAAGCTATTCTGTACCATGTGTTCTATTCTTCCTTTCATCATAGGTTTTATAAGAGCGGTTATAGCTTAGTTTCCGACAACACGGTTGAGAGTTGTATTCAACAAAACAAAAATTATGCGAACGTCAACACCTTTATCTAAATAGAAAGTGGATGTACCTGCAACGCTCAGTACATCAACAGATCGAAAATAGGCTCGAAACTAAAAAAAATTAGCATCTATCTCAAAAATTATTAAATAGGGGTGTAGCTCCTGTACAAAAATCAGGAATTTGTAAATATGTACTACTCACAGTTCATGCTGTTACTAGAAACAATTTTTCATTTCTGCACAAGGCAGACGCGGAAATAAATTCTTCTGGCTTTAACCCTGCTTAAACGCACAGAAAATAATTCAAAAAGGAATTAAATTGGACTGGAACAAACACTACAAACAGACCTTCAAAAATAATCTATGTGCCGCAAAACACGCCAATTCCATCAATTGCAGACACACTCACAATGAAAGCGATGAAACACCACATGACGTTACACGAAAGAAGTAGTCCAAATTGTGCAAAACAAGAACAGACTTAGCTAAGGTTGGATTCGTTACGACAAATGTACATTTGGGATTGGATGACCGAAAATATTAAGAAATCCAGAATAACGCTTGTAGATACGTGTAGAAATAAGATTTATTAATAAATGTTATTTCATGGATTACGTTTATGTTTTTACATATTTTAAAAAAATGGTGAAACGTGTAACGGTATATATATATGTATATATATAAAATAATGTTTTATAGCAGGATCAGGAAGATATCATTTCTCAGTTTAAAGAATATATAGGAACACTTTCACATGAGAGTCTTGCCCACATATCTTTGTTTCACCTCTATCGTGCAGTGCATGAAATATTTATTCACCGATCCCGATCTGTAAATATGAAGCAAATAAAATGTCACCTGTGGAAATAATAATACATTTAAGGTATATGACAATAAATTTAATATGTATACATATATAGGTTCTGAGTATAAAATAACTGTTTCTAAATATAGATAATTAATTTATGCATTAGACCGGTTTTTCCCACATTGAGAGCGCTTCAAATATTAGCCTGTCGTGTGTATTAGATATTTCGCAGAGGTGTTTGTACAAAAACCTGATAGCAGTTAGGCTCCAGTTTGAGTAACTATTAGTGGTCAACGCCTGTTGGACCTACATCATCCTATATCTGATTCATCCTCATTATCTCACTTCTTTATTGCAGGGCTATTCCAGACTAGCATAGAGTTTGAAGTAATACAGCTATTTAAATGGCCTAGTTCCGAAGAAATGTCAAGCCTGACAAATATTTGCATTAACTCAAGGATTTAGAGACAGTAATTCACAGTTCTGTACCAAATAATATAATCAACTGAAAATAGACCTGGTAATTTGTTTCCTTATCATCAAATTAAAAGGAAGCCATGTTTTTTCTGAATGCTACGCGCGTATTTATAAAATTTATATTTCGTTGCTGACTTCTTAGATAGGTATTTGAATTAAACTGAACTTGTAATTTAAACCTTAGATCTTACGTGAAATTATTTACACTATAACAGAAAAAATATTACATTTGAAGTAATTCAATTATTTTAATATATTTCTAAAATTATTTTGTAGTAGAAAATAAATAAAGGTAATTGGATAGATGAAATGATTTTTTTCGGGGAGCAGTATATATATATGCTCGTAAAGACGCAGACAAAAACAACAATGTCCCCACAAAATTAAAAATGTTGAATTAAATTAAAATTAAAAAATTTTACCATTAAATAAACAATTATTTTTATCAAATTCAGTAAAATTCTTTCATGATTTTTTCGTTTATTAGATCACTCTGTGCTGTAAAATTATACGTTGATCTTTATGTAGACTTCGTACTTATTTCTTGCTTTTCGATTACAACCTGATAACAAAGAAATATATATGCCTGAGTTTAACTAATATTTTTGTTTCTCATACTTCCTTTAAATAAATGTTGAGTATTTGGATATATATAAATCACATTTACTTTAAAAGTTGGATTCTAAAGTTCATTTAAACCGGCATCATTTAAACGTATATTCGTTTTGATAAAGGTACAATGTAGCTTGTTGGCCTGCATGAGTGTTTAGTCAAAACATTGAACAAACAAAGTTTAAGAATCTTTTGCAATTTAAAACACGATGCACGAAACATAAATAATTGATATATTGGTTAACCGTGTTTTATCAGAGATGGACAATTGTTGATTAATTATTTATCCTAAACTATACCTTAAGTGTAGCGAATACAATCCGTCAAACTACCCATGATGATGAATAGTTGAATACACAATCATTTGTGCTGATACCAAATACGTTACGGCTGGATGCGCTTGTTTATTGTTTTTTTCCTTATTTGGAGGTACCGTGTTTTTAAAGGCCAATCTAATCAGCGTCCCTAAGCAGTATTCAATTTGGTGTATTTATATATTTTCAATTCTACCATCTCATTGTCATGACCAGAAAAAATGTTCCAATTATTCAAACGCGAATCAGCTGGTTAGGTGAACAATGTTTGATTGCAATGCCTATTAGCATGCGAAACATACCTTTTCAAATTTCACTACACGCGACTTACGCAACATTGTGACGAGATAAGGTTTATAATGTATATGTCAATTTCAATGAAAAATTAATTGATTCTGGCGTTCGCAATTATAACGAGCAAAATACATTTTAGACAAGATATAATGGCAGTATATCTATAGGAATATAACCAATATATGGCGTAAATTTGTAATTTTAAAAAAAGAAAAAATATGAAACTGGATTTTGTTATACACAAATTTAAATCTTGTGATAAAAAAATTACATCTCTGAAAAAAATTAAATGCAAGAAATCAACGTAAGCTTGTATGGACTACGCCAAACTAATTTTAGCTTCCTTTTAGTAAATATAAGACTGAGATCATGTGATTCTATTAAAATGGAAAAAAACTGTTTAATACCGAGTCTTTTCATGTGAAATGCATAGTAGACAGTAATAAAAGATAACAATTTTTTTAAGTGTCTTCAGAAAATTTATTCGTTGGTCCTATTAATAATGTTGCATTTGCGGAATGCCCCAATAAGCATTAGTTGCTAAGGTGCAAATTTTGAGTAGGCAGCTAAATGAATCTATTTCGTTTCAGCACGAATGAACAAGTTAGCTACAGAAACAGTCATCAAAGTATAAACCTCCGACATATGACAGTAAAACGTAAAAAAGCGCTTTAGGTGGCATGTGTTTGTTAATAGCGTTATTCCGACACTTCGCAACCGCAAAAGAGAAAGTCAACTGATTGAAAGATATGGGACGTAGTGTCATCGCCAATCTTATTTTCTCTAGATTTTTCTGCTGTCAAACTTGAATGAATTCCAGTTTAAGGTTAAATAGAGTAATCGTTTTAGTACTGAAGCATGATCTCCTTTACGAAGAGTCTATCGAAGCCTCAAAATTGATGTTGCCTGAACTCATATAACCTCTACAAACATCTGAAACATGTGTTAAATCAGGTTAATAATAAAGCAAAGATTCCACGTTAACTAAAACAGATAGCGATAAGATAAGCATAAACACCAATCTCAGTTTATTAAAGGGTTATAATTAATGCAAGCGTTTCCTGTTTAGTTACGCTAGGCATTTGTTTTGATATATCATAGCTGGGGAATTTTCAATTGTTGTTAACTCTGGCGTAGTTTCACGTAAAATTTGATACACCAAAACATTTCATTTTTTAATTACAATATGGAAAATAAAATTGTAAACAAATAAATTCCTTTTTTAACTGCACGAAGGGTTTCGTATGCAATTATGATGCAGATTGACTATCTTTTCACGGAGTTAAAAAATACAAGTGAAGCTAAATGTGTTTTGATAAAAACGTTTCATTTTAAATAGTTGAAGTAGTTATGACTATTGCTGCTGTTAATAGAGCCACTGTACACCACGTTATCCAAAGTAATTAGTCATGATGAGGAAAATTGACTGAATAATTTATGTCAGTTGTCAGATACAATGGACGAAGCCTACTCCACAGTTAGTGTATATTGCGGAGAACTAATAAATATGCAATTATATACTAGGATTGCATTAATTGTACAAATTAGTTCAAATTCGCACAGAATTATAAGCTAAAGTCAGCATGAACAGAAAGTGTAACCTCACGGGCACAAGCCTTTCGTGCATAATAGCGACTCATCAATAGTAGCAGTTAACTCCGTTACTGTTTGAATACACGTTAGTGGAGGAGATTGTGCCACCCACCTGTCCTACAATTCCTGACCAAATTTATGATATTGGGATGCCTGTAGCTGCTGATGATGAGTCGCCAACAAGCACGTAGCGCATGTTTTCATGAGATTATACCTTTTATTTTAGCTGAATTTCGTTTTTCCTTCTGATCCTTTTTGGACTAGTTGGATACTAGGCACGCTAAACTTCTTCAATGATAATTCCAGTTAAAATGATAAGATGAATTGAACAAGCATAAGCTTATTGTGAATAAATTTGTATGTAATAAAATTATATGAATTTCAAACTAATTATTCTCCATTACGTATTAGGTGTTGCCCAACTAGTAGAAAATTAAATCAAATATGACTAGATGGATAAGCCAAAGTCAGCAAGAACTGAAGCCGTCATCTCATGTGTACATTTGCTTTGCGAGTAGGATCCAGTGCTACGCCCTTTGCTCCACTATAAATTTGGTCAAGATATATAGAACAATTAGAAAATACAATCTTTCATACCAATGTGTGTTTTCAAGCAGTAAAAGAGTTAACTTTTATAAAGTCTTCGAACAATGCGTCTTAAGTGCCAAATCACTATATATATAATGTATACCAAACCTGAAAACGATACCAACACTATTTTGTTGGGTCTGTTCCTGACACCAAAACATTTATTGTAGAATAGGTACATGTTACCAAAAGTATGGTTGCCGAGTGAGAACAAGTTACCAACACAAAGTAAACCTTTACATTGTAAAATTTCTAAATGAACAAATGCTTTGATAACTTTAAATTTGGCCTTGTCTAGCTTTTCAGACAGCAGATAGGTACAGAATAATTTTACCAATGTCTGCACTACCGCGGATATCATTGAGCGTTAGAAAACTACTAAAAGTATAAACCACGTCACGAAAACAATTTGGTCAAAGATAATTGTAGACTTCGCATTTACCACATTGACGTTCAGGCTTCTTATTTAAAACGATCAACTGCATTCTTCTATAAATATCTAACTCTTGAAATTCTGCATTTATATGCGGCAGTGCGTACATCGTAAAAAAGTAAAATGCTAATCAATTTAACTGATCTACACCTGTTTCAGAAACTGTTCCAGACAAAAGCCACTTCATTATCTTCATTATCCTGACTGAATATATGCTCCAAACCCGGATAAATTTGAGTTGGATTAGCGTCTCTATTTTGTGTAAACCATGGTGCGAAATCACCCTATACATTAATTAAGCAGTAGAAATTGTGCAACAATCCCCTCCTACCGATTATTTTAAAATATCGATTATCAAAATATGGTTTTCGAGCGGCTACTAATAAGCCCAAACATGCCAAATTTTCAGAAAACACAAAAAACCAGTTGAGCAGACATCTCCAAATTTACTACAATTACCAGAAAAACAAAACAGGCAATAACAGACGCGGTAAAATGGCTAAAAAGGCTCATTTAAGTAATTCACGTCCGCAATAAACAAAGAAGCAAAAGCATCTGTACGATAAATAATCATGTCTACTGTCCTATAACCAGACTTCAATTTAGGCCTAGATAAGCGACTAGCTCACACAAAGCATGTGAACACACATTGTTCAACAGAAATCTAATAGCACAAATAGACATATTGAATTGCTAGTTCGCGCCAAAACCGAAACCTCAAACATAGCTGACCTACTTAATGTTATGTGGGCAAAAGTTTATTCAGTAGCTTAGAAAGCCCTGTATCCACAACGTGTAATTTAAGCTGTCGTGGAATTAAGCTTAAACAAAATATATTGGTATTCTGATGTTTTTCTTAAAAAAACACCTAAATTCACTTTTGCCTATTATTTGATTGTTCGTTTTCTACTGAAGCTTGAATAATTTATTACTAAGGAAAAAATAACCTTTAATGCAATTATTTTCCTTCTGATAGTAATGCGATGTACAAAGTTATCACATATAATAAGGTATAAACCAAGCTTATTTATTTTAGTGGCAGAGCAAACTGTTAGCAAAAAGCCATTGCAAAAAACCATTTAAGGAAAATAAGTGTATGAGTGAGAAACTTGAGTGCAGGCATATGGGATTTAAATTTTTATGTCGTAGAAATGAAGCGCAAGTTGCCCTTAATATAGATAAAAACGGTATTGTAAAATACAGCAAATCTGAATTGAATTTCCATTATCGACTTATTCACGTAAGCCAAAGTGAATTCCAATTAGATAAGTTTATCAATGTTATGTTTGCAACAGACAAACGTAAGGAAGTTTGGAAAGAGTGGACCGGGTGATTTTATTCTTCTGAAATGTGGCACAACAGATAGTTCACTTCTAAGTATCCATTTAAAAACGTTATCTCCAAAAATGTTTTGTTAGAATACTTCCTGGATGGAAAATTTGACAAATTGCTAAAAGACTCTACTCTGGAGACTACAGACGGACTTGGTATATTAGCGAGTGAATTATCTTTAATTATTGTTGTCGGAAATATAGTAGGTTTTTAAGTTAGATATGATAAGTTTTAGTAGTTTTTAAGTGTCCATGGGTTGAATATTACGCGTGATTAAATTTATTGGTGCTTTTCCTCAGTCCATATCCAATATCCATGTAGCACCAACCGAAAATTTGAAACATCTTTAAAGATGCGAAAAGGCAATTCAGATCGTAGATTTTGTGCATCATTTTATTGTTTGAATATCGAAAAATTATTTGGTCATCGGCAAAAAGTAGAAATTTTGAGCTTCCTCTCAGGTTCTTCTTTTATTTAGGCTCAAAATAATGGATGCCTGTTATTTCAAATACCGGGAATAAACCTATGGCAAGGATTCAATATAGTCAAGATTATTTGTAAATCACTTAAATCCTTAAGCGTCACAAATTTTTAAATATAATCAACTTATGAAAATCAGGTATACATATTAAGGAATAATAGACAATGCCGTAAAAGTATACTGTAGTCGAGGGATTTATTCTTCAACAAATCTTATCTTATGACAAAGTTATGCTAAACTGGTTCCAATGTAATTTTAGTCTTATTCTAATCATGCAGATGCATACTTAAGTTAAATTTTTAAAATTCGGGTCTATTTGTTGCTCCTTTATTTTTACAAAATGTAGACACGCTTAAATTAATATTAGCACTTAATTTAATAATTAATTGACAAGGAAAATTTGTATGAATAGGTTCACTCGTGGATCTCGTAAATAATATGCCTAAATGAAACCAAACGATTGACTCATGTCAATATTAGTTTATATTTTGCACACAGATGATTTTAAATATGTTGAGGAGTTTAGTGATAAAGGTCGTAATAGAGAAATTCTAAAATTAAAAATTAGTCAAGATAGGAAACTTAAATGTTGAATCTTTTTGCGCAGTGCTGTCCTTTTTGTTGTGGATTTGACCGCTTTTTTTCTTGTGCGGGATAATTGATAGCACTCTTAGGTCGGTAAAATCTTGATTTTTTATCATTTTCAGGTGCTCTGCTTATTGGCTTCGATTGATGGGTTCTCACTTGTCCCTTCTTTTTTAAGCCTTTAATCAGCTTATTGTCTGAAAATGACACTGGAACAAGATTTTACACTCAATATCAAAAGACCCAAAAGATTAGTTACAAGGGTAAAATAATTATTAAACAATAATATGTTTTCTAGTGAGTAATGGGTTTCGGCACATAGTAACATATTTATACAAAAGGATACAGTTGCACCAGGAGGGAACACTTTGGTTAAACCATTAAAAATTATAGGGATGATCCAACACTACGAAAAATATAAAATTTCCAAGTTTCAATATGAAAGAATAAGAAAATATTCCTGTTTCTTCGACGATACTTTGATGAACTCTCAGAAGTTAAGTGAAATTGTTAATAACTGTGTACTAGATGAAGGTGATAGATAAGTGAGCTAAGATGTAGTATCTATGTACACGAATATTCCGGTACCGGATCGTATGGATTGTTTTCGATGTTTCCTTGTTCATCACGCGTAATGTTAGATAAAAGTAAAATGACGAGTGGACGCATTGTAGAGATGATCTATATATTTTTTCCTCTAATTATTTGTTGTTGCATTATTTGTAAAATATTTTTTTCAATAAGAAACCTAGGAACCAAGAATTGTACCTACGGATCTTGGGTCACATTGATAATTTGGAACCATGGTGGTGATGAAATTGTAAATTTCTTCTTTTTAACGAATCGAATACGAGAGCTAAAATTTACTCTTGAAAGGAAATCATCCGCTGAATTACAATTTTTACGTCAAATTAATTAGAAATGGTCAAAAATTAGAAAGAGATATACAAAAACATTTTTTACTCGAGAATCCTTCTGAAATTAAAGTCCAATCCCACCATATTGTATGAAAACCTGTATCTTAAAGTCATTAGTATTAAGAGGCATTTGATTTTCAGACATAAACAACACGCAGTTGAAAAAGGTAGACTGGGTGATATATTCAGGGCCAATTATTATTCTCTTCATTTAATATAAACAACAATGAAGGAGGTCGTAAGAAAATTTGATCCTAATTAAAGGTAAATAAAATACTGATATAGAGAAGGAGGCTCGAAAGTTCATGATACTACTGGAGTCGAAACTACGCAGAAAATTAAAATCAAAAGCTTCAAAATACAATATATGAACATTTTTAATAATTCCCTTATCCTGGACGCTAGACACCCTAACAAAACAAAAAAAGACTTAACCCTTAGATATATTAGGATTGTATGAAATCCCATGCAACGATTGTAGTCTCATGTATGTTGGTGAAACCATAAGAAGAGGAGAAAATAGATCTGCCTAATTGTTTGGCTTATTGATAAATCTTTTCTTGCCTGTCACGAATTAGAGACCCCACACACATACTATTTGGAATGATTGCAGATGAATAGGTTTATGTAGTCGTAACACGATGACGTGATTGTTTAAACAACCCATCGAAAATAAATCTAGAGATAACATTATGAATGGAAGAGCTGTAACAAATTCGATTTGTAATAATGCATTAGCTAATTGTAGGAAAAGACGATTAAACAAATCAGAATCCGAAGCTAGGTCCCGTAAAAGATTAAGAACACCGGAATAATACTGGTTTATTAGTGGACTCATTTACCTAATTAATTGTTAATCAACTTTTGAGAATATAGTCCTCTTAATTTTTACATTTTAACTGTCGATTTATTTTTAGGACTCTTAATTAGTTGAACGCTTATTAAACGAATTTTAGCTTCTTTACCTATATTGCTTTATCTTTCGTTAAATAATTTGTAAAATTTGCTTGTCTTGCGATCACTTTTTATATTCCATATCGTAATTAAGCTTCTGGATTTACTGAATATGTCATACTTTTGTCTTGTCCCTCATCCTATCTATTGAGATCACTCTGGTAATACATCATTTCGAGTGTTTGGAATAAAAAATAGTTTGGCACGTGCACAGAATAAATTAATATTCATTGACTGCTGGTATATTTAGTTAGACGTATATGTGTACTATATATATGTAACTGAATTCATCTTGGTTATATATATACAAACAAGCACATACGTGACGTGCGCCTATTTAATGATATAACAACAACATTTATATAACAATCTAACTCAAATTACAACTTGAGTGGTTTTAGTGAAATTTCGCACGTGCGTGTCTCATCTGTTTTCTAATTTTATCACTTAATAGTGTATCTGATTTTTTTGGCTCTCCTCTCCTCCCCACGTACACGTGATGGTGACCTTAGCTACACATGGTGTGTATTAAACAAATAGTCTAACGCATGTAAATGTTAAATTCATATTCAGCCACTCTAATATAATTTAATTGGATGAACGTGACCGTTATGGATACAAAGGCATATACGTGACAGGCAACTATCTAATGAATGATCAGTCTGCAGTATATATGATATAGCGAGTGGAATTATCCTACTTGCTTCATTAGTTTGTTTTATAAAACTTGTGATGAATCGTGAAATTGGATAGAAGACAACCAATGGCCGCCGAAATATATTCAAGAAACTAAACATTTGGAATTCAGCCTGCGAGAATCAAAACACAGATTAGGTAATTTTTAAATTTGCCTTTGCATTAATAGTTGTAATTGATGCTGTAATATTCACTTTTAAAACACGTGTTAATTGTTTAAACATTCTTCCTAACGGGAATAGCACCCCTATACCCGAAGTATGGCATTAGTATGAAGTTGCGTTCAATTTTGAATCAAGAAACCATATTTTATTACACAATCCTCGGATAGGTGTCAGTAGAATAGGTAGGTACCAGTTTTCTGGCAAATTTCTTAGAATGCGCTGATGATTTGCTAATAAAATAAGACAGATTGAACTTATAGAAACGCTTATTTTGATCTACTGACACTTCTGAGAGACTTTAATTTACTTTGCATAACTACAAATGGTCAAATTTTTGTCTGTGAGATATTACTTTGAAAACAACTTTAATTAAAAATGCCTTAAGTGAATTTAGGGTTTACTGTTTAACTTTTACTTTTGATAGATCAGTTTCTGTAAATTAGAAAGAAGCTTTGAAAAACTTCATTTAATTGCTGCCCTCGTCGAAATTAAGAAATGTATCAAATTCGAATTTTCTTCAAGTCGAAGAATGTTTATTGTCGAAAAGTAAGATTTAAACATCCTTAAATACGACTGACATCATTCTCGTTTATGTGATCTAAAATGCACTAGCAGTGAAATCTTTTACAACCAACGATAGATGTCATAAATAAGCCTTAAATAATCAATTAACGAAAATGTTATTTATGTCAGTCAACTTCCCCCTTACAAGTAGAACGAAATAGCATAATACGCCGATAATTCAAAGATTTTTAGTGGATTGATATGATTGAGATTAAAATTATGGACACATTTCATTAGATAGTTAACTAGTGTCACTCATTTGCTGCTCTTAAATATTCGACCTCAGAAATATTGATTAACTTCGCAATGCTGTGTTCGGATTTTGAATGCTAAAATGTTAATGCAAATATAATTTACGCGAGTTCCAATAGTAGAACGACGGTACAATAGCTATTGAAAAATATCATATTATCTTCTAACTGTGATTGTTTAAATTTAAACCCGCTCCTGGTGAAGAGCTTAACATTTAAAGTAGCACTCATTTGCTAATACAAAATAACTATAATATTTTTCACACACAGTCTGTTCAAATCGTGCAAGCTTACGATGTATTTGCAAAAAACGCCGTCAAATTTAAACTTACACAATGAGACTAAGTTTATGGTAAATCTTAATTTTGGAACTAATGGCACAAGTCTTTTTTAATGTAATTTATTTTAAAAGGACTGTGAAATCACGCTAAACCACACTGTTTTCAATATCTCGCCATGTTATTATAGTTCTCTGACATAACTTCAAGAGCACTATTACTCTTAGGCCTAAAGAAGGACAATTTATCATGTTATCTAGTTATATTCTGAAAATATTTTGTTCTAGGTATGAGTTTCGTCAGATAAATCCTGTCTGATATTGTGTTATTTTTAGTTTAGACGAGGTCTTGTTGAGGGTTAACACTCGCAATGTATCCACAATTTAAAATTAATCGACAAAGAATAATTATTATGCAAAAATTGTCATATACTACGTTTCTTAATGTTTAATTGCTCAATACATTTAAATATATGTTAATGTTTTTAACCTTCTGACATTTGAACATTTTATTTGATATTTGTCTGACTTGACAGAATTATAAAATTTCAAGCAGGTTCCAAGGCCATTGCTTCTTCATCCGAATTTTCCATAAAATAACTCGTACTGAATTGTACCAGAAAGCACACTTTCTGCTTACTGGGAATTAAATTGAAAATGCATTGAAGGCTGCCACACTATTTAATATTTAATTTCAAATTTCCAAGCAAGATGCTCAGCAGACAACGTAGACCATTGCCTATCAGAATGAAATGACGTCATTGTTTATTTAATGCTTTATTTTAAATAAAATAAATAAATAAATAAATATATATATATATATATATATATATATATATATATATCGACAAAAAGTTTGTCTGGCTGATTTATCCAGTTAAAAAATTTCCATAGATGAGGAATTTGTTGTGTCAAATAAAGGTTGTGCAAAGACTCTGTTCTTTACAGGTAATCATACTCAATATTACATCATCCATAATGAAATAGTTTGAAGGAAGTTTCCGGAACCGATAGCCATTATATCCACGTGTTTGGATAACTGTTTATTAGTAAACCTCCAATCATAGAAAATGATAATTCACAAATTTATAGGAATCGCCTTGAGGAGCCAAAAAGTAAATAGTATATTTGCACCTGATGTCGTCCATATAAAACGTTTCAACGTACAAAGTTTTGTTTGATAGTCCTCCGTATTTCTAAGAGTATTATTACATGTGTGATAATTTCTTTATTGCAGGTACATATTTCATAAAAGTATCCACAACCGATAGCAACACATCAGAATTGCAATCATAAGTATATATATATATATATATATATCATAAGTATAGTATATTATGCACAACAAACCGTTCCAAGTTAAAATATTGTCCAAAAATCCATTAATATGTATTGTATTCGTGTTTGTACAAGTTTTTTTAATATGACGAATTTATAAATATTTTCAATGACATCTAATATATAACTTTATAGTTTTGTAATACTAGTGGGCTCCTAAGTCATAATTTAGCACAGGATTTTACTGTTAAATTAAGCATAGCTAGCTAAATTAAATTAAGACAATTAATACACTCTTTGCCTAAGTATAAAAATTCACACCATGTGTATTTTGAAAATGCTGAATCATTATCCCGGTTAATTTTTTTTAACTGAACATTATTGTAGTTAATGAAACAAAAAATGGTTCATTCGTCTGTGTGATTTAAATTAATTAATTAAATTTGTGCATAAGTTCGCGTATAGATGACGTCAATGTGCTAAATACAATTACGAATTACTTTACTGATGAAGGACATTACATATATTAATACATAACATACAAGCTGTATAAGGTCGTACGTTTGTAACGGTCACACACACACACACACATATATATATATATATATATATATATATATATATATATATATATATATATATATATATATATATATATATATATATATATATATATATATATATATATACATAGTGAAAACTTCTATTCTTCGCATTTATAAATGAATGTTCATTGTGAACTTTTAAGTTAGTTTTTTCTTCAAATGTTAGGTTAACCGCACTTTAACCACTTGACCAAGAGATTAGAATAAGGTTTTCGGAGACAGTTTGCAACTTAAACGTGTTTTTTCCATGATGTAAATTCCAAAATTTCCAAAAAGCAATTTCATGCCAAACTTAGAATCATACGAAAATAACACTTGAATGCATCTCACGCAGCACAGAAAACAAATTTGAAAGATTGTAACATATTATGCAATTTTATTTACCAAAACATTCTGAACTGTTAAAAATTTAAATATGTATGCTTAACGCTCATATGTCATTCAGATTCGCTACACATCACACGAAAGAAACTACGCTTCTATTGGTAAGTCTTTGCTTCAGGTGTACTCTATGTGGCATGTCTTTAGATCTAAATTTCCAAATAGTTAACGCCAGTTTTCAATTAAAGAAAAAAACTACAATATCTGAAAAAGTGATTTTGTATGGAATATATAAACAATTACACAACATTTCATGCACGGATGATGACAAAATTTATTTAAATGAACCAACGAATGTTTGGGTTACCCAGGTTACTAGATATTTGTATGTTTCTTTTAGTGGTTCGATGCCAGTTGAATCCAGTATGGACAAAAATTGGAAGTAGTAGTTATGTATTTTGTTGTTTGATGTAAAAGGCCAGGTAACTTTATAAAATACAATCCGACTGAACTCTATGTGAAACCGAAAGATATTTTCAATTCGCTGCATGTCCCATTTTAAAAAATATTCTGCGAAATTTCCGGCTTTCCTGACGCTGCTAGAACTTCCGAATTCATTTATTTTTCAAGAGTCGTTTCTTAATATTGTTTAATTACATTTTTGTACAACCAATATGTATAATAATTATCAAATAAAATAAATATAATTTGAAGTATCTACGAATTTCGAAAGAATCGGCAATTAATACTTAATGCCCAGCCTCATGATTATCCGTTCGATGCATGTTGTTAACTATTTCACTAGGTAAATGCGTCTTCCGGATTTTATTTTCCTGTCAAACGATTATTGAGGCTTGTAGGTCTCCTCTTATTAGCATGTATTGCAAAACATATTTGTTAACTTTCTAGGTAATGCAAATCAGACGTGGGTTTCTGTTGACTACTACAAATCTATCTTGGTAGATTTTCATTAGGAAAAATCTTATTCAGATGACTTAACTCTTCAACGATCTTCCATTTAATACCGAATTTTCTGACATTACACCTTTGAACGTTTGAGAAAATTTACTCAATTACTTGCATTACTTGTTTTGGTATAGGTTTATCGGAGATCGAACACGTTTTGTAAATGTGCGCATTCCTAAGTTGTGTCTCAGAGCTATTCTGCTCAAAATGCAGCATGCATTTATGAGCTAGATGAGGAGTAACACGCAAGTAAATATCTACACCACCGAAAAAATGGGAAAAATTACTCACAAATTCACATTTCATGTTATAGGACAGGTTTATATAGGGTCATCCACATATAGTTTGTAAATGTGTGCATTGGTACAAAATGTTTACATGTCGGTCTATTTAGAATTAATATATGCATAAACCAGTTAGGTGGGGAGTACTACGATGTTCTGCAAATTCACAATTCAACTGTTGAGAATAATTAACTCAAAATATATATTATCTATGTTGTGTAGGATTAAATAAAAACATCTACTTATGTTTTTTTAAATTTGTGCATTTTTGTATTATGTTTTCTGCCTCGTCTTTTCAGATTTGATCATGCAAATATATCATACTGGAGAGGAGCAAAATGGCGATACACAGCTACGGGATTAAAGAATTTGGAAATTTACACGTAACATTTATTAAATGTTTTGTTACAGACATATATGATATCATCCACATTTGTGGTTTAAATAAGTGCACTATGTTTTTATGCGCGTCTGTTCAAGATGGAGCATGAGTTTGTCATTTAGGTGAGGTGCAATATAGCGAAGCATAGATGCATACTTGAATTTTTGTGAAAAATTACCTGAAACATTTATAAGTTACTCTAATATAAATATATATGAGATAGCCCACTAATGTTTTGAAAATTTTTTTACGTTGCATTATGCTTTTTGGCTCATCTTCTGAAGATATAAAATGTACATATCAGCTATGTGAATTTCAGTACTGAGTTTCAGAGCTGCGTCACTGAAATTTCGAAAAACTGATCACCATCTGAATATAACCTCTTCTTGCACAATCCTATGTTAGATCATCAACGTGTGTTTTGTAAATTTGTGCATTGTTCCATTGCTTGTTCATACTCGTCTGCTTAAACATTTAGGTGAAATGCAATACCGTGATGCATAGCTATATCATTAAACTTTGGAAAAATTGGATAATCTGCAGTTGTTTGTAAAATCGTGCATTGTTCTATTATGTTGTCTGGCTCGCCTGTCGAAGATAATATATGAATATATCAAAGGCGTGAATTGTAATACGGAGATCAGTAGCTGCGTCGCTGAAGAGTTGGGCAAACTGAACACCAAATTTATGTTGCAGGTTATCTTACAGACCTTTAGCAGCTCATCAACATATCTTTTTTTAAATTTGTGCATTGTGACATTGTCTTTTCAGGCACACCTGTCCTAAATGTAAGATAAATATGTCAGCTAAGTGAGAATAAATACTGCAATCTTTTGTTAAGTTCTTCAAATTTTGCAAAAAAGTGCCCCTAAATTTATGGCAAATATTTTCCTAAAAGGTTAAGCTAGACCATCAGCATATGTTTTATAGATCTGTGCATTGCTGTGTTGTCTTCAGCGTCGTATACAGCTGAAAAAATGTATATATCAGGTAAGTGAGTTGAAATACGGCGTTCCATAGATACACAATTAAAAGTTTGGGAAAGATTACCCATGAATTTGATTTACATGCTTTGAAACAGGTTTGAATAAGATCATCCAAATGGATTCTATAAATGTTTGCATAGTTAAAAAATGTTTTCAAGCTAGTCTGCTCATAAAATTCCATGTGGGGTGCAACGCGGCGTTCCATGCCTATACCAAAGAACTTATAGTAAAAATTACCTAGACATGTATATTACATTTTTAACGCAAGTTTAAATGAGATCATTCACTTCATTTTTGTAAACGTATGCACTCTTATATTACGCTTGCAGGCTTCTAAAGTTTAAGATGAAATATGTATCAGTCATCTAGGTGAAGTTCACTAAGTTATTCCATAGTAACACCGTTAAACCTCATGGGTGTATTTCGCCCTAAATGTGCACTATACGTTTTGGTATAGGCTTATAAAAAACATTCATATAGGTTTTGTAGATGTGTTCACTAAAAGATTATGTTTAAGGATCATTCTCTCCAGATGGCAGATTCATACTTCAGCCAGAACATTTGTAATGCTGATTTCCATAGCTGCACCATTTATATAGTGGCATTTTCCTAAATTGTTGTGATTACTATGAACAGATGAATTATTCGTCACTTCTAGATATACTATATAGTTTTCATATCTGACATGTTTATAATGCAGCGACGTTTTGTGTATAGACATAATTTACAAAAATAACAAACATAAAGACTAACAACGTAGCAATTATAGTTTGCATTTTTAAATCACAAATCAATGGATAAAATAATTCGCATTCAGAAACTGTGCTGGTTAGTGGTTTTTTATATTAGTGTAGTGTTAAATTAAGTAGCGTTGATCGAAATGAAAAGTAGAGGAAGTGTTGAACGAAATGTTATTTGATAGATAAAAGAGAAAATATTGTTTTAGTGATGGTTAGCGAAAACGTTTGATGCGAAAGAAATATTTGCTTAAAAATGGACCAACGTTACAAGAGGAATTTTTTAAGAAGAACTTATTGACATATACTCATCTTATAAATTGACGTATTCAAGAGCGGCAATGGTGATTTTGTTGGAGACAAATTAATGAAAATACGTTGTCAGTCAAATCTTGGCAAACTAAACTATTAACTTGGAGTTCTCTTGTTTTATAAGCAAACTTTCAGAAATTCTCCAATTAATATCATCCCAGAATCGTAAATAGATTTTTGGCTTCAAAGGTGTCATATCTAAAATCTATTTATTTATGTAATAAATTTTGATCAAATCAAATGCCACCAACCATGGCTTGGCCATTTGCAAATTTCTAATCTGTTTATAAATTTATTTCTGAAATATAAAACAAGCAGGTCCAATTCATAATCAAATTCTGTCCATATTGGGTCGAATTCACATTTATCTCTCTCTTTCTTTTACTATTATCCAATAGGTAACATAACATGTGAAAAATCAAGTTCTTTGAGTATCTGGATATTGGCTTACGTTGATAACACATTATAGTATGCCCTTTTTATCAATTTCACATTTATCAGCAAATTTAACCAAGATATATGAATTCATTCATGAGTAATCTAAGAAGTTTATGTCATAGAAACTTGAACATATAGTGTAACGGCGAGTTGAACTATAATTTAAAAAAATTATATGGAGTTACCAAGCACACACAACCTTACTAGACAACACAATCTGAGTGTTACAATGTGCATCTTCCTATTCATAATTTAAAAAAGAATTAAATACAAAACATTTAACTTATTTTTTGTAATTTTTCACTCAAGTCTTGTTCACTTTAGATTATTTAATAGTCAAGCTGACTAGTAAGAATCATGGCTGTCTATCTATTCACTTTAAATCGTACAAAATCTATTGGTTTTGTTGTTCTTCAGAGAATTTTGACTACAATTTTTTAATTTATTTTTTCTGGAAGGAATCATATTATTACGAAATCCAAATAAAACTGAAGATAGTGAATGAAAAACATTTTTTGAAATCAATAAGGATTACAAAATTGAACAAAATGTCATCGCGCAAAATAATAATTCTGTTATTTGTCATATTTTAATTGGGAAGGATCATTTTTTGTTCTGTTCATTAACTCACAGGGAGAAGCATGTACTTTCAAGTGGTATACCAAATTGTGTTTTCCGTTAGTCAATTCATTAGATGAGATTTTTGTATCTATTCCGGCCAAAATTCCTCGTAGCCAAACCTGATATGTCGTTATAAGATAGGTAATGTACTACCTAAGGAAGTATATTAGAATTTAATTATAATAGAAGATTTGATTGTATATGGTTTACCAGTGTAAGCCAGGCATTTTGTAAGAAATAAAATTAATTTTATTAACAAGACTGACTTCGAAATTATGGGGAAAAGTCTTGTCAATAACATAAACTAGTAAATGGCTTCGTGTTAAATTCTAGTTTATTTTCCAACTTCCAATTTACGGTTAATAACGTCCGCGTTACCTCATGGTGCATAATAAATTTTTTGTCGAACCTTTATATATTTTTTCAAAAAACGAGCCTATACTTTAACTAATCTAAGCGAAAGAAGAGATGTAAAAATGATACATTTTTGTATTAGGTGTTGCGCACCTAGTAACAAATTAGTTCCACTATCATGATCGGAAAGTATAATCTCGTACTCATTCGTTTCGTGCCTGCTGGCTACTTATCAGTAGGAGCCAATATTACTGCCCTTTACCCACTATTTTGTTGAGAAATGTGGGAAAACTGGACGGCACAATCTCCTATCCGAATATGTAAATCAAAACGAATGAGCACGAGATTATACTTTCCGTTCATGCTGTTTTTGGTTTATCTTTCTGGTTATAATTGAACTATTTTGTTACAAGGTGCACAACACCTAATACATAATTGCCTATATATTAGTTCTCCGCCACAAACAATATCTAAATAATGCATAGATGTCGCAAATGCTGAAAATAAAACAAGGAATATTATTCGTTTTTTTCTAACAAGAGCTTCAACTCGAAGAAGAACAGTATTTATCTATTTGCTTCCTTAACATGAAAGATTTAATAAAGGCTTATTTGGATAGATGTGCATAGTCTTCGTTTATCAAACAAGTTCAAAATTTAGACAAAACACCACTCAGTAAATATCTATTAACTTCACTGGGATTACTCAGGCTATAAATGAAATAACCACCTTCGAGTTCTTATCTGTTTCTAATAGCATGGCATGAAGTAATACAAACAGAAATAGAGGAAAAAGTATTTAAAAAGTTTTACGTGAAGCTGTTGTAAGCGGAAACGGCTGGTCATTTTTTTAAATCCGTTTGCATGCTTTTTACTTGAGTAAGCAAAAATAACTCATTTTTGTAGTGTCATGTTTGCTTATGCTGCGTGTGAATTCTTCAGGTCGGAAGCAAATATTTCCCATTACATAAAATAGATAAAGCTAATTCAAAATATGGCGTCATGCTTAGATTATCTGTACTCACAAAAGGACTTGTTAGCATAAACACATATATCCAAACACATATATACATAATTGTAATTGTTTTCTCGTATATTTTTTATCCTTAGATTTTGTTATGGTTATTGAGTATCCGGATATGTTTGCTTGTTATAATTTTACCGACTACGTTTCTTGCTACAAACATATATATATATATATATATATATATATATATATTTATATATATATATATATATATTCAATGCGGTTTGATCCTCGATAATCCGTTTGCCGTCGTACTCTGATGATGATCATGGAAGGTCGAAACGCGTCAGTGCGTTGCGGCTGGCGGTAGTATTGTTATGTTGGTCGACGATTGGTTAAATACATTGGGATTGGTGTTTACTTCAAACTTGCAAACTTGATTTAAAGCATTGTTACCACCAACCGCACAATCAATTATTGTTAATTTGTATTGCCTATATATGTATATGTGGCGAAAGCTGCAAAGAGTTAATGCTCATGACTGCATAGAAATTGTGCAGCCGACATTTCCAGTCAAGCACAATTTACGCGAAACTGCTAGAGGTGAGAGCCGCATGCCTAATTTTGCTCTCCATATATATGCAATGCGGCTTGATCCTCGCTAGTTAGTTTGCCGTTCTACTCTGATGATGATCTTGAGAGACCGAAACGTGTGAGCATGTGTGATTGACAGTCGTTTTGCTATGTTGTTCGAGGACTGGTTAAGTAAAACAGGATTGGTTGTTACGTCAAACTAGCAAACTCGATTGAAAGAAATTTTTACACTATTTTCTGATCATTGTTTGTTTATTTATATTACCTGTATATATGTTTGTGTGTGACGAGAGCTGCCAAAAGTTAATTGTCCAGCCGACATGTCCAGTCAATTAAAATGTATGTGAGACTACTAGAGGTAAGTCGCATATCCAAGTTTTTCTCTCCAGTTAAATGCATTTCGGTTTGATTCTCGCTAATCAGTTTGCCGTCCGACTCTGATCATGATCATGGAAGATGGAAACGTGTCAATATGGATGATTGGCGGTAGTTTTGCTGTGTTGTTTGACGACTTCTTGAATACAATGTGATTGGTGTTTATTTCAAGCTCGCAAACTTGAATTAAACACTTGCTACTCACACCCGCGCCAACAATGATTGGTAAACCGTCTTTATTTTTTTCGACCTTATTATTTCCTCTCTTGTTGTTCACTTTACATTTTTTACGTTTAAACAGACTGAGTTTGCTTTGTTTTTTGAGTATACGTTCTTTAAGCCTGGCTTAAATAAAGAATAGATTAAATAAACAAAGAATACATAAATGCGTTCACAGGCAAGTGAAAAAATTTTATGAACATAACGCTAGACTAAGAAATAAAGGAGCTGGCCACGGATTTAGATAAATGACCATACAAATTAAAATTTCTAAAGAATCCAAAATGCGTTAACTTCAACATTTCAAGTGGAATTCTTTTAAAGAATCAATTGGAAACACCATTACTTAGAGCAAAACTCTGTGCTTCAAAAAGATTTTCGTGTAGGCTTGACATCATAAATATGCAGGCTTCAGTTGAGATCTTCTATGATGGCTTAAAAAGGGGATTCAAACCGAATGAATTTAAGATTGGTAGACCGATAAGAATCACTACATCAGATGTAAGATCGCGATTTATTATTTCAACAACAAATCAATGAAGCAGTTTATTATATTGGAATTTTTTTGCTTTCGGTAGGTCACCAAATATTTTTTATCACATTTTGCAACCCGCTTGATTATATTTGGAACGGTCGTATCAGTAAAAGTTATCAATAAATATGTTAATTTCATCTATTATTTTCTGCTCAAAATTGCCTTGTTCTTTTAGTGTGCGTCCTAGACACAAGGGTTCCTTTTATGAGTTTAAAATGTTTGCCAAATTTTACATATTCTTTTTTGCCTTTTATTATAACTCAATTGCCATTTTAAGCGCGTATACTGCTTACATTTCTGCTTACTTCCTTGAGCGCATGAAAATGTTTTTTTCAATGCATGGTGTACTGAACTTATAAAAACAATTTGACTGTTAGGCCTGATCAACACAACTAACCTTAAAATAGCGTAGTATACACTTGTAATTTATTAAAAGTCAGCTGCTAATTGCAATAACAACATAGCAATTCCAAAGCTTGTGTCAAATCCCATGTCAAATCTAAACCTTAACCTGCGTAACATTTTTCGGAAACTTTGCAGTTATGTTTTACAATTTATTGCAATTAAGATACTTATGAAATACATTAACAGATTTATGTCAACAAACAATATATATATATATATATATATATATATATATATATAAAGCCATGTATACATAAATTGTAGCCAGATTTATAGAAACATAAAAATAATACACGGGTGTATAGAATGAAATGATTTTTAATCACGTAAATGATTACCATTTTTTCTTTGTTGAAACTTAAGAATAAGAAAAAAAATTCTTAAATCTGAAAAACATTTTGCATTAGCTTTGCACACGAGAACGGTACAATAAAAAAACAGGCTAGACTACGTTACACCACTTTGTCAAGCGAATCATTGTTTTGGGGCACGTGTAAATAGAATTTAGATGAAGAACCTGCAATATGCCTAATTTTCCCAATTGGCATTAATATATTTGACGTCGTGATCTAATATTAGATGTGGGCATTACCTTCGATTCATATGACCAACGTATTTTCTTATCAATTAGGCTTAATTGGACATTGGGCCAAAAATGATTTTTGTAAACTTAATATATTTTTGACATCTTTCCTTAATCTTATTTCAACTAACTTTTTTAGATAAGATTTCAAAATATGCTTACAGTCTTCTCAGTTTAATAGATTGGCCTGTAAACCTGTGAGTTTACGGCTAGATCTGACCTCTGAACATGGAATATTTGCCTGTCTTTCTATACTCTTCTTTTCTTACCCATATTTCGCGAGAAGTCGTGCATGGTATTTCATATTGTGCTAATGTATTCAAAAGTTATATCTTTTATTCTGGCAAGATATCCTGTTGATAAACGCAAGATTTTATTTTAGAATTTGTATTCAGCTGATACTACTTTAACTTTTCTACTCCATTTGAAATTTTGTAATAAAATAAAATTTTACCGCTCTGACTATATTTCCTATTAACCATTTCATTTAATATCTGGCCATTCTCTCAGAATAGTGTAATCCGAAATGGCATTTAGTCTTCTATTTTTCTCTGTAGTTTAAATTGAAACATACCTACTAGGTTATCTAAATTAAGAAATTAACCTTATTCGTTACCTCTGTGATTTTAGTCGTTGCATATGCCCTTCAGGAAACTCAAAAAGAGGTTTAGATTGAAGGATTATATTTATATATTTCTTCCAGACAAAGCATGCAAATATTAGCGACCGTGACAGACAATAATTGTCCATTAAGGACACTTTTATTTTGTTGGTAATGTTATTTTCTGAAAATCAAGTAGGTAGAGGACATACATATATTAAAAGGTTCCAGAATATTTATTAGCGTTATTCTACTTCCATTTATTACTTCCGGAAACTCTTTTACAATACGTTTAACGCACTGCAATGCTGCTTGTGCCAGACATGAACACATTATCTAAGCTGGTAAACCTATCAAATGATAATCAATTGTATTTATAAATAATATATATATATATATATATATATATAACGTGGTAATAAGTATGTTTTCTAAAAAATATGAGAATTTCCTAATTGTTTTGAGAAGCATTTTGACAGTATATTAGCTGGTGAAATCTGCACATTAGAAATAATACTAAATTGATTACTTTGTTTATGGATCCATAGTAAATAGCTTATCCTGGATGAAAATACAACTTTTTATTAGTGAGTTAAAAATATGCCGAATTCGATTAATCCAATATAATTATTTGATTTAGTAAATGTTCAAGCTCTCAATTTAACTTCACTGTCGTGAATTTATTTTTCTACATATAAAATTCTTTGTTGGTTATTTTATTTCAGTCTGACTTTCAAGTTGGATCCGTTATTCCAACTTTATATGTCGTTGTTAAAATCGCTCTTTGACCTTTCAGTTTATAATGCAGTTTGTATTTTCTTCCTTAGATGATCATACAAATGTGACTTCATTTTCATCTATCGTTATCTTGAAGGAACTCGTTAATTTTACCAGTTTCCATAATAATCACATTCTTTGGCATATATTGGATAGTAACTGCTGTTTAACCCAAGGTTTATTCATTTTCTCTGGTCCTATTTCATATCCCTATTAGAGAAACTGCCCAGTCGATTAAATATAGCAGAAACATTCTGATTGTTCGCTGAAAGTCTATAGATCCGCAGCTTTATTATATATTCTCGTGTCTCTACATCGCTTTAAAATTTTTTTATTTTAAATATTTCAGTGAATAGCTCAGTACTTTGAAAATCAATTGCATGCTAGGAAATAAATAAGGCAGATTTTATTTTTGTCTAAACTATAAGTAATTAAAATTTAAGTTTAAAATAATTTCTCATCGATAATTTTACCTAGTGTAAACAAAATTCACACTTAAGAATCTTACTTATTTTGTCTAATTGAATTGGTAATTTAAACCTACAGAATTTAATTAAAAAATAAAATTCAAGCATTTTTTTCAAAAAGAACTTCGCCTAGTGTTAGATGGGCATCGGTTCATTCTGATACTCCAAATTAAGCTACAGTTGCATTTTGATGTGAGTTCACAATATGCAAATTTTCCTAAATAAATGTGAATCGGAGACACATAGACGAAATCTATATAAAATTGACGTATCATGAACAAACAACGCGTCCATCTTTCCAAAGTCAATAATAAATGAAATATAATGATCAAGCCATAACAATAACCAACCGATAAATAGCCAAACAATATGGATTCAATGCATAAGGAAAATATCTTGTTTTTGAAAATTTGTAAAAATTTAATCTTGTACCTTATTTATTAAGTTTGGATTTTTTTACAGTTAAATAAATTAGGTGAGGTTCTTAAGCATGAATGTTATTTACATTATTAAAATTATCGATGAAATTGAATAGAAACTTAAATTTGAATATATTAGACAAAAATACAAAAAAATATCCTCATTGTATTTTAAAATGCATGCGATACATTTCAAATGCGTATAGAGCAATTTAAATGTGAAACACAGGCATAAAAACAATATAGCAAACTTGGGAATATAGAGACGTTCTGTAAACAGCGAGGATGTCTCTTCAGTGTTGAATCAACATATCCGAAGGATATCTGAATAGCATGACAAAAACTCGGAATAAATACTGCGGTTCAAATTGAGTGCATGTCAAAGAATCGATTTACTATAATCAAGGTTGCGAAATTGATATAAACACCAGATCCATTAAGTACTTACATATTGTCTGTTTAAACTAAGAATTGTATAGTGTAGAGAAGACAACTCATCTAATAGACCGGTTTCGTCCTTTTTTGGAACTCATCACATACTGGCCAGAATTTTCCGCGGACAGGGCTGGAACCTGCGATTGTCTGCATCGGAATCTGGTGCTCTAAGCAGTGAACCAACCTGCCGCACATTACACACAATTTTCAGTAATATACTAAATAATGTCACTCTGTTAATTATTTTCTATTTTAGGTGGAGCTCATATGGCATCCATTTAGAACCAAAGTTTCAACTAACCATCCCCAATCTGTTATTACTGAACAGATACCACACTAGATGGACAAGTGGTATTGAAATGCACATTTATATAATTAAACGAAAATTAGTTGCGGGGTTGATGATAACATTTACTAGAATGAAGGTGGCTAAATTTATATAAACACCAAACCCATTAAGTACATACATTTTTTCAGTCAGAATTTGATAGTTTCAATCGCCTAGATATTTTGTTCAAATTATTTGAATTGTCTGGCGAAAGCTGCAAACAGTTAATGTTCGTGACTGCAAAGAAATGGTGCAGCAGACATTTCCAGTCCAGTTCAATGTATGCAAGACTACTAGAGGTGAGAGCTGCATATCTATTTTTCTTTCCATACATACGCGGTGTGATTTGATCCGCCCTAGTCAGTTTGCCGTCGTACTCTAATGAAGATCATGCAAAGTCGAAACGCGTCAGTGCGTTCACAGGCGTTAGTTTTGTTATGTTTTTTTATAAATGGTTTATTACAATGGCGTTGGTATTTACTTCAAGCTCGCAAACTTGATTTAAAGAATTGTTACCAGCACCCTCGCAATCAATTATTGTTGAAACTTAATATTTTTTGATTAAAATTTTTATCCATGTTTATACTATACACCTATTATTCAGTTCTTGAAGAAATTTATTTTAACTTTACGACATAATCGAGACTCCTACGGGTGTACTGCCAGTAAGTCTGGCACGCACGCATACATTGATAAATACATGATAAATTTTCTATAATTTTTGTACCATTTTAACAAGTTTGTTACAAATTACGCATTTCCTAATACACATTTGCTTATATAACCTTCAATTCAGTCATTTTTATGCATTTGTAATTTGAATGGAGAAATAATCATGTATGTAATTATGCATGGAGTTTAGAGGATAAATATGACACACGGTTAAATATAAGGTAGAATGCAAATCGATTGTATTCCCTAGTACCTTAACAGTCAATTTTTAGAAATGAAGAAGCATAATGTCAGATTAAACAAATGCTAAATATGCACAAATAGGCAAACAATTCATCAGTTTTGCTTAAAGCATATGCAAACTTCTTTTCTATAAAACTAAGGATTAAGGATAGTGCACGCAACGAACTCCGCTGTTTTTAATAATTTTTTAATCCAAACCTGGATATCTGCTTGGTTTGGTGTTTATTCTTAATAAAAAATGTGTTTAGCAATTGCGGAAATGTTCTAACCCATGCCAGTTTTGTTTAATCTAAAATGCTACTAAATTGACTTCTTTAGTAAACGGCTAGTCCGTAAACATACGGAATTTTGGTCTGAGTGATAAGACTCCATTCAGTTTATCTGATATATATATATGGACGCGCTAGGTTTTCTAGACATGAGTATGAGGTTCGCTCATTATCAAATACATTATTGTGTAGTTTCTAATTTTATATGTCGACGGCATTCGTAATCGGGTGTGGGAGAGAAATATCGATACGAAATTTCGTGGCTGAATTCTGGCCTCCCAAATTGCGAAGTAACAAGTTTTCCATTTTATGTTGCATTCATTGTTAATCACACAACCATTGGTTTCGCGGGTGGTGGTAAAAATTATTTATTTTAAGTTTGCGGGCTTGAAGTAAATACCAATCGCATTTCATTTAACCAATTTGCGAACAACATAACAAACTACCGTCAGTCACATGTTCTGACATATTTATACATTCAATGATCATCACCAGAGTTCGACGGTAAACTGACTCGTGAGGATCAAAGCCGAAATGCATATAGATGGAAAGCCGAATTAGGTATGCGGCTCTCATCTCTAGTAGTCTCGCATACATAGTACTAGACGGAAAATCTCGGCTGCACAATTTCAATGTAATCAGAAAATTTTAATTTTGCAGCTTTTGCCACGTGTATATAGGTAATGCAATTAAACAACCAATTATTGCGCGGATGGTGGTAATAATTCTTTAAATCAAGTTTGCGAGCTTAAAGTAAACACCAATCCCATTATATTTAACCAGTCGTCGAAGAACATAGCAAAAATTCTGTCAGTCACACTTACTAATGTGTTTCGAACTTTAATGATCGTCATCAGGATACGACTGAAAAATGATGGCATTTTTGCTATTTTCTTCGACAACTGGTTAAATGCAATAGGATTTGTGTTTACTTCAAGCTCAAAAAATTGTTTTAATTAATTCTTTGTTAATCTTCTTAACTTATTTTTAATTGAATTTGTCGAAGTTGACCGGCATATTTTGTACAATCATCGAGAAAATTGGTCATTTTCGAGCACCATAAATAATATATTTTCTTTTACAGGTCTCGCCATATCTGCATTAACGTGAAATGTAATGAGGAGATTTTCGACGTGGCAGTGTCGTCCAACGACACTTAATTAAATGTTTATTTTGTAGTTCAGCCAACTGTGTGCAGTTGCAATTTGAATTAAGAAATAAATCATATAAGGACATATAAATCTATTTGAAAGGTGGAATATAAAACGTAGTTAAACAACGGCAATTTTCACAAAGCTAAAATCGATGATTAACACCGAAAAGAAAGCAATCAGGATGTATTAACTAAATCATTAGATTAAAGCACTCGACGAATTAAAAAGCAGTGACTTCTCGGATCAAAAATACAGATGGCATTATACAACCTAAGGCCTACGAAACGTAAAACCTCTGGATAAGCTTTCTGCATCCCAACAGTCAAAATTTGTATACTTGTACAAATTTCATAGCTGTTCAACGCGCAAAGCAGAAAGGACAATCCGAAGTCAAGTGCATGCCAATTAAACAGAGTTTGTATGTAAGAGAACTTTTTCGCAATAGCTGAACACATTGTTTACCAAAATAATATTGAAAATCAGGAGCATATCCAGGTTTTCTTCAAAGCATAAGGGAAAAAGAATTTTGTCCATCGGTGGCTGTTTAATACAGCAACCTTGATTTTAGCTGAGCGATTCTTGCAACTGTTGAATAGAGTGCGAATATGTACACATGCCGTTTCGGGTTTCTCCAGTATGAACGTTTTCCGCTTCCAAATTACTGATGCTTTTTTAATGTATTTAATCTAAATTTATTCACGTTGATTTCCAAAATATTGATTATTTTACAAATAATATAGTCAAAATGAATTTGGGAAAAATGAATATTACTGTTTTAAAATAAATTTATACATTCATAAAGAATTGTTGCTCAGTTCAAACATTCAACTGCGTAAGTATTAGTTCTCCGGAACAACCAATATTTAACTATAATATATTTAATTGAATGATATAACAAATACCGCAAAATTTGTCAGCCAATGTCGACCAAGGCCGGAATTTATTCTGGAGTAAAAGTTATATAGAACTTTTTGTGATTCTCAATTTTGGCAGCATTTAGCTCCTACTATCATCCATTTAGTTGGTAACATACACAGACAAGTAATTCCAAACCACAACTTGTTGCTACCTTTTACAGGTTCGATATATATCATTTATAGTGGGTTGGCTATGAGGTCGCACTTTGGCAGACTTTATGTGAGGTTATCTTCTTTACTGCTATAACCAGCATTCCTATAGATTGATTTTGCCGTCCACCTTTCCGAAATAATTTGAAAAAATAAAGATCAGTTATAGTTCGTGTTACCGCCTCCTAATGGGGAGTTGTTAGTAGGCATTAAAAGTATACGTTCGTGAACGAAATTTTCGGCTTATGCTGACTTTTCTTCTATTAATCGTCCTATTTTATCTGTTTTGCTAGTAGGTGCGCAATACTTGAAACACAGTTACATATTCATTGACTCTCAGCAATAAACAATATGTAAATAATGCCTAAAGACTAACGCAAACTGTTACTTATTATATATATATATATATATATATATATATATATATATATATATATATATATATAGGCTATAAACATATAGATATATATTTTTTGACTGTTTTTCGGGTGTGGGCGTGATCATTAATGATTGATTAGACCTCATTTTTATGTATTTGTCCGGTTATTTGCTTTGAGGAATTAATTCGTGAATGTTTTTAACATTAATAAGCACGTGTGCAGTAATGCCAAGAGCGCATGTATATATATATATATACATATATATATATATATATGGTTTTGTTTGTGCAGGCAGATATGTATATGAAGATATATATACAAATATGCGTAGAATATAAATTGATACGTGTAATTAGGCTATTTAAAATTGGTCTTATCAAATCCTTAGTGGATTAGCTTTGGCTACACTGGCTTGGAATGTTTAAAATATAAATGGGTCGGTTTGAACAAGGTTACAACAATTGCCATAATTTTTGTTCAATTTTTGCCATTAATCCTGATTCCGGAAAAGTGGAATCAAAACTACTTGGGTAATTCACGAAATTCATGTTTGCTTGAGCTAAGAACGATCAGCTTGCGTCGTTCTTCAAGAGGTGACGGCCAATGGAGGGTTTGAAGCTGGAAGAATGAACCTGAGTCAATCGGAAAAACACGGAATGCAACTACAGAAAATTAACCTATGAAGAAAACACAAATCCTAAAATTTTCAACAATCAATTAATAGCAGAAGTATTTTCCAAGCCAACTAAGCACAAATGTATTGAATGGCCTACCTAAAATCGAACGGTAAGGTATAGTATATGTGCACAAATAGAACAGCTATTCCGTACGCTAGGCAATTAGAAATAACTGATAACAAAGAAACGCATCCTTGTGCATTTGAAATTAAACTAAGCTAGAAACGAAGATCTCTTCTCTCTAAGAACTGAACACATGTTTAATAAGGAGCAAGCGGATGTCGCATAGGTATTATGCTAAGAGAGTAAAATATCTTAAGCATTGCGGAAGATGTTGGTTACAAAATTCCTAATCTGCAGTTCAATAAGCAGAAATTAATTATAAACCGGTGAATTTTGGGCGTATGCTTGTATTTGTGTGTGTGTTTTTGCCTCTGAAAGTAATATTGTCTTTCTGATACTGTACAGACCTTTTTATAATGTAGTTACGCTTCAATATACAATGTTTGCATAATTTAAAATTCTCCTGAACAAAAAATAACTCTGTTGATGTTCATGTTCTTTTTTATGATAGAATTTGCAAATTTAAACCGATATAGTTACTTGAACTTTCGGACAAACTGATCAAGCTTCTGTCAATAACAGGAATTCACTCGTTTAAGATAGTAGGCAGCTAATACAACTAGAAGGATCAAATTTCAATATATCTATGGAGTAATTGAAATATTAAAGGCGTTTTTATAACAATTTTGTGTAAATGGAATTTTGACAGTGCAGTTTCTATGTAGTCATGATCAGAACATTTTTGCGGCACCTACCTTATTCCAATTTGTTAGTCACCAACTAAAGCATTGAATGCGTTGTTAGTGATATCGTTCAGGAAAACAAACTGGGTTGATTTAAAATTGTTGATTTAAAATAAACTGCAAAGATATAGTTTATGCAGTCGCATAACGTAGAAGATAAACTTTCAAATACAGGAATTGGCGCAATCCGCACATTAAGTGTCCTCATCTTTCGAGAAACAAGCTGCAATTTAAAGTAAACTTATAGTCAGTCATAATTCCTGGTTCTGTATTAAAGCCAGCCCTAGGGTCCATGTTCTCTCAATTTTACCCGCTGCTGCATGACAGGGAAAATTTGCACAAATTTGGATCATTGTTGCACAGGATGTTGTTTACACATGTATTAGGCTTACTTCACTGTCAAATGTACACTTTTACTAATTTCCTTTTAATGGCATATATATATATATATTTATATATATATATATGAGCTATGAAAACACTTGCAATGCTAAAACTAAATAAATCACGGCTATAATAGCGTATATTATGAGTTCCAAATTCACATGGAGCGGATCGGAATTTGAGCGGAGTTTTCGATTATGACAGATATTTTACTTTTGACAATAAAGATTTTGTTGCTTCTGTGTAACCGACGCAAAATGCCGACGAACGTGTCCAGAATATTCCATCAAATTTATTGACACAGACCAATCCTGTTTTAGTCGCAACTCAGACTAACTAACATTCACTTTATTTACCGCATAAATAAAAAAAACTAATTTTCTGTACATAAAAGCACGTAAACTTAAGAATAAAACCAAATCTATCAATCCAGTATTTTTTAGATAAAAAACGCCAATACACAAAGCTTTGCGTGAGTCTTTAGAGGCCCATGTTAATACCAGTGGAAGAACTAATTGTTTTGCCTGTATAGTTGATAAAAATGTCGTTTAATTGCAATAGCTTCCATATTTGAAAATGCCTTGATAGCGTTTACCTGACATGTCTCACGTTTCGCAGAAAAAATCAATTTACTAAGATACGAACGCCACACACAAATCTTAATTGACACAATCCAATTTGCTATGTACTCCGTCAACTGTGAATTCTATTTTTAACTTCTTCTGCCTACACAAGTTGAGCTGCAAGAAAAAAATGCCCAATTACCAAACTGAGTGAATCGCTATTGGAAAGAGACTACATTTACGTTCTTCACTTTTTTTCAATTAGTTTTTATAGTCAATAATAAAGTCAAAACGATCTTCAAATAAAGGGTCAGCTTTTGCGCATTTTATGGCCGATATGTTTGTGTGCATGTTGAAATGGAAGATATTTGATTTACTAAGTAAAGTGATGGTATATTTTTAATATATGATATCTGTGCGCATGCTGAAATACCATTATTCAAAACTCAATGAATGGCATTCGCACTTTCAATATGCATCTGAAAACGAAAATGATGATGATATATACTTACTTGATGTAGAGATCAATCATGGAATTGACGGCACAATTTGTGGTTCAGGATTTTATAAGGAAAATAAAGACAGCTCAATATTTCCATTTCAACAGTTATTTCCAATTGAAATGGCAAAAGGCTTGATTACGATGTCCTGTAATAAGACATTTCCTATTTGTTCACCGGACTGCTAGCAAACTGATTTGAGCGGTGAGGTTAGGAGTCCTATCAGTTACGGCTACTCACCGTATTTTATTGATAACAACGAATGTTATAAAATAATAAAATCCGTTAAGACTTTATTTACCTGTTGAAGATAAACTGTTTTGTATTCACATTCTGCACAGTTTTGAGGAGGCAGGGGCTATCTAACAATAACTGATTACGTTCCACCTTGGCGTTTGGTTGTTTATCCACTGGTTTGATAACACCCTCCTTCGCATTTCTTCTACCTATTGTGAGACAAAATTTCACTATAATCTGCATTTAACATTAGCTATCATTTTAATCATACCGATGAGCAAAATTTAGTATCCAATTGAAGTAGAATATTGGATTCACATTTATCAGAGCACACGCCAACTTGTTTTGTACAATAAAGAGCTAACCAAAAAAGATAAGTCTGAACATAAAATAAAATTGTGTGTCGCATACGGCAGGGTGGCATAATAAATAGAACAATAGACTCCAAATCAGACGTGCCCAGGTTCGTGCATTGTCCAATGAAAATTCTAGGCAATAAGTGAAGAGCTCCCAATAAGGACTAAATCGGTTAACTGGATGAATCGCTTTATCTAAATTATGCTATGCTTAGTTTATAATGGCAATTACTTATAAATTAAGGGACTGGTGTTCAAAGCAAGATCGAATACTTGAATTAAATAATTATTAACACCTGACGCTAATTATATAAATGTTAAATTCAATACCACCTCCCAAGATGGAGTGGTGTATGAAATATTTGCATATAGTTTGGGTGGATACTTGGTACTTTAGAACCAAAGAAATGCCACATAGCCTCCAACTAAATGTAAGGCTACCCAAGAATAATTAGCCTTTATATATTTGAAAAATGCGTGTTGCGTGCGGAAGATTGGCACAGAGGCTAAAGAAGAAGATTCCATGAATGTTAATTGGATTTTAATTAGTTAAATAGATATATATATATATATATATATATATATATATATATATATATATATATATTATAGATATTATATAAAACCATACTTCTAGAGAACCTGTTTGAGAGGCATAAAAGATGAGTTGTGCAATTGCAAACGTGTAATCATTATTTGGTTTGAAACATGCGTTGAAGTTGGAATGTTCTCCAATTCGAGATATTTAGCTTCTGTACGAAAGGCCTCCGTAAGTTGATGGAGAACTTGCACATGTATATTGATAAACATTTTTGAGGTTGACATCAGTGGTTGTTTCTCTTTAGTTGCTGGTAAATCAAATAATTTAGCTTAAATAACAATCGTAGTTCAACCAAATTCCGCTTAAAGTTACATCAGTGATTTTCAAGAAACGGCGTCAATTTTATATGGGGTGTTTAGGTTAATTGTTTTCTTTTGTTTATTTAATCTGTTTAGTTCTTATGCTTTCTTTTTTACCAAATGGCAATATCAATTTGCCATGTTTGCCGTTAAATATTATGTATTTTAATAGATAATTTTTTTTCGGAGAACTATTATATATGTATGTGCAATTTTTTTATTTGCTGTTGGAAAACTGATAAGAAATTAGTTTAAATATAATCAGAACTATAAAGCAAAGTAAGCATAACCGACAGGTATAATCTCATGTGCATTTTTTTCGTGCTTACTGGTCATTTATGAATTAATGACACGGCAAAAATAGTGCTTGCGCCATATACTTTGTACGTACCCATAAGTTTTGTAGACTTTGCAGCCACGGTATAAATTTCTACAGGTTTACTAATTCATTTAGTAGATTGTACAGTCCAATTGTCACATATTCCTTTTCCAAATATATTTTGTGTATGGGTGTAGCACCGGCTCTAATTAGTAAGTCGCTCATAAACACAAAACGTGTGTGCTTATGAGAATATACATTTCGTTATGCTGAATTAGATTTATCCTTCTATTCCTATTCGAAATAACTTCATACTAGGTGCGCCACACCTAATACACATTTGCACATATATTAGTTCTCCGCAACAAAAATTATGCATCCATGAAGCATTTAAATAAATGATGTAATGGTTAACACGAAATGTATTAACTGATATCGGTCAAAGACATAATGTGTGGATTTGCTGGAGTAACAATAGTTGAGACTTTTGTAATTTGCAATATTGGTGAAATTTAGCATAACTTTAAATCCATTGTATTGGTACCATGTACCGACCCGGCAACAATATTCTTGTTACGATTTCCCGACTTGGCAAACACAGTGTTAGAAACATTCAAAGCCTCGGTATATATTATATACACTTTGCTGGATTTGAAGTCGCGTTGTCGTTTACTTTATATGAACTAAATTGCGCTCATTGTTAAATAAAATTTTATTTTGTAACCAAATGAGAAACCATATCAAATCCGCCTTATTAAATTAACAGTATTTATTATTAAAAAAACTGGGCTCGTCATCGTTTCTCGACTAAATATATTTTAATAACACTTTAATAATACAGAAATAATAGATAAAAGAGCGTTTATGAAATTTAATTACCTGCCATTTGTGCTTTTCAACTGGAAATGTTTCTTAACACAGCACCTCGAAAAATAGAACATTTCCGCTGCTAATTTGTAAATTTGAAAATAACTTTTGGAAAAGCGAAATTTCGACTAGTGCCCTGCTTAGCATGAAACAACAATAACTTAGACTGAATAAATTTGGTCAGATAAAAAGTAAGCTGATTAAAATCAGTTAATAGCAGCCTCGATGTTCGTAATCAAAGAAGCATGTCGATTTACAGTAGCATGAAAAAATAACACATTTAGGAAATAACAGCTAATGAAGTGAATCTATCACTTAACATTTTTTCATGAAACACTTATGACGAAGTAAATATTTCAATGATTAGTTGACGTTTTGTAGTAACAGTTGATTTGATCTTAATTTAACATTTTGTAATTATATCAGAATAGTTCAGAGTCCCAGATATAATATGGACACCTGCGAAACGATAAAGATTTAACTTTTGATTAAATAACGCAACATAGAGAATATTAAATTAATATTGGCTTTAATTCAATGACAATAATTTTAGTATATATGAACGGATCGCATTAATTTGCAATTGAATTTAGTCCGATCCTAAGTTATGTAAGTTTTCTGCAAAACGCATACGCATACTCGATTAGACACTGCTGGAGATTGCTAAAAAAGTCTGAAAACTAAGTTTTCAATTAAGCGGAGGATCCTTTCATTAATTACCGCAGTATATCCATTATCATAAACATAGAACATGAATCTATATGCGGGTGTCAATTAGCGCATTATCTTGTGCGCATGATAACCTATAAATAAAAACCTGAAATCTATTTATATCTTTGGCCTAGAGTTAAATATTTAAAAATGCCAACCTTATTCTATACCCTTTGAATGAAAACATGTGGCTATCATTTGGTATCTCGTTTCGGACACATTCTTCAACATATAATTATCTCACGGATAAAATCTGCATTAAAAGTCATTAATTCTGGGCTGTTAGTTTAATAAATTAAGACCAATATAAATGAAATTTAAATATATATATATATATATATATATATATATATATATATATATATATGTGTGTGTGTGTGTATGTATTTATATATATATATATATATATGTCAACAGGGGAATTTCGCTATTATACATCCCAATTTCTCTTAATATTGTCATTATTTTATATGATGATAAATTCTATTTAAATTGTTCTATTCATGGAAATTTCACAATCATTTTATCTTTTAAAAAATAATGATATTTACGGTACGGCAACAAAGAAAAAGTTTTTCTGTTGTCTTTTTATAACCTTTGCTTTAAATCAAGTTTGCGAGCTTGAAGTAAACACCAATCCCATTGTATTTAACGAATCGTCGAACAACATAGCAAAACTACCGTCAGTCACACGTACTGACGAGTTTCGACCTTCCATGATCATCAGCAGAATACGATGGTGTGAAATAAATAAATATTTTTTTAGTCTGATGATTATCATCAAAGTACGTAACGTATCATTACGTGTGACTAACGGAAGTTTTGCTGTTGTTTGACGACTGGTTAAATACAATGGAATTGATGTTTTCTTCAAGCTCGCAAACTTGATTTAAATAATTGTTACCACCATCCGCGCAATTAATGATTGTTTAACTGTATGAAACTTATTTCTCAATATTCAAATGCCTTTATATACGAAACTTGTAATCTTGATTAACCATATTTGCTACCTATGCATCCGATTAGTTTTAACGCCTTCATTTTAATTTCTAAAACCCAAAATATATGTTTTTTTCGTATGATTTTGTATAGTCTGTTCTTTTGTACGTACGATTATCTTTCTTAAATTGTAAATATCTTCAATCTTATAATTATCCCTTAATTTGACAATCTCCTTTATAGGATTTTTATCTATTTTATAACTTTCCTACTTTTTTCGATTTGACCTATATGGACTCTAATCTAAACGCAACAAATAACCACTTGAATTAAGGAAAATGCATTTTAAATGCACAAGTGCAATTCTAAGGTATAAATTTACCTATTTTTATTAAATCTAATATAATATATAAATGCGTATTAATTCATTTTATTATACAAATAAGTCACTTATATATATATATATATATATATATATATGTATATATATATATTTATATATATATATATATATATATATATATATATATATATATAATGGTAAACAAATTTTGTGTATTAGAGTTCTAAATTAAGAAATACTTTTTGTATAGAGCCATGGCTTTACATGAAGTAGTTTTAAAAGGTAGAGCTACTAGAGGGCCATATGCTGTTCGCCAAATCTAAACATAGTATAAATATCTGTTGCCTTATATAGAAAATTAGCCAATCAATATTTGCGCGGATGGTGGTAACGGTAATTCAAATCAAGAATGCGTGCTTGGCATATGCACAAATCTTTTTAAACATATAAATTTGCAAATATAAAAGGTAGCAAGGAATTCAACCAACAGGCTGGTTTGCACCATAATTTGGAACTCATCGCGAACTGCCAAAATTTTTGTCACGGACAGGACTCGTATTCGGGCATGTTCTTTCTGAGTCTGGCACTCAAACAATTACGTCACCCTGCCACATATTATACACCATTTCCTACCTTAAACTAACCTAAGTTTTGGTTACCAAAGTTATAACTAGCTAACACCAATCTGTCATTGTATAACAAACAACAAAGTATTAGAGGAAAGCTATTGCGATAAGAATTTATATAAAAAGACACACATTGGTTGTGTGTATGGTGATAAAAAATATTTGGATCAAGCTTGCGAGCGTAATATAAAAAATGAAGACTCATTTGAACCTGAAATTTAAAAAGGTGGCAAATTCACTCCACCTGATGGAAAAATAAAACAGAAACCTTAATTAGTACGTTATTAATATTTTTACGAAATGTACGGCATGGTGGCACTGTGGAATGAATCCCAACCTCCAAAGCCATCATGCCAATATTCGTATCCATTTCGTGACGAAATCCTGATCATTAATTGAAGAGTTCCTAATAAGGATAAAGCTAATCTACTGGATGAATTTTTTACCACATTATACAATGCTCATTTTATATTTAAAGATATGCATATAATTGGATTTATGGTTATTTCTAGCTCACACACTTGATTTATTTAACTCTACGTAGGAAAATTGGATTAGCTAAAGTAATTAAGTTGGATAAAGTGCATAAATTTAATACAACGAGAATAAGCATAAAATTTTAAAGCACATGGAAGTATTAGCCAGTTTATATATTATATACATGAAAGAGATATTTTATTTCAACTGGTACAGAACGGTGTTGGGAATAATTGCGTCTGTAATATTAATTTCTTTTTCAAATACAAAAAGATTCCGCATGGTTTGAAATGTGACCTTCATTAACTAGGTGTCCAGCTATTTCATAATGTTTTGCCATTTTTCCAGCTACTTTACTTTTAAAATGGTCTTACTTACAATTGTGTAATAATTAGCATTCTTTAAAGTACAGTGAACTAGACTCTGTTCAAATTTGTAGTAATAAGCAATGATAAAGGTTTTGACTGCATAAAACTATTGCTGATGACAATCCCAGCTAAGTATGCGAGATTGCTAGAGATGAGAATCGCATATCTTATATTTCTTTTATTAGATATGCATTGCTGTTTGATCTTCGTTAGCCAGTTTTCCGTCGTACTCTGATGATGATCTTCAAAGATCCAAACACGTCAGTACGTGTGATTAGCGGTAGTTTTGCTAAGTTGTTTAAGTAAAATGTTATTGGTGTTTCCTTCATGCACGTAAACTTGATTTGAAGAACTGTTGCCACCCCCCTCGAAATCATTTATTACCTATACATATGTGGCGATAGTTACAAAAGTTGTGCTTTCGAGGCTGCAAAAAATTTTTTTTCAACCAACATCGGCAGTCAAATACACTTTTCGCGAGACAAATAAATATTTAAAAAATTGTCTTATTTTGCTTTCCACATTTTTATGCATTTCCGTTTTATCCTCGCTAGTCAGATTGCCTAGCGTGTGCTAATTTGTATTTCTTTCTGATTATAATTAGTGCCATTCATTCTTCGTTGAATATATTTTACGTTCTGATCGCTGACAAATTGAATTTGCTTTCACCATCAAAAACACTTGCAAGTTATATTGAAAAATAATTCATGTATTGAAACGTACATTTATTATATAGCAGGAAAATCCAACAAAGTTTATTAAAGGCCATCTTCTTTTCGCTATAGCTCAACTCCTCTGTAACATCTGATAATTGAAAGTGCAATGTTTGTGCAAAGTAAGATAGATGCAGGTGAATTTAATAAATAATGTAATGTAAACGCCCCGGCTTCAAGTAAATGCCGTACGACGTTACAAACTCGGTTAAGGTGCTCTGAATAGAGATTAGTTACTGATAGGGGGCCCTTAAGAGGGCCTGGTAATGCGTTCTCTTGAAGTCTTCAGAGTGTGAAGATGTCCTAGAGCCTTGGGTGGACTCTGGTTGAGTTGTCGCTCCCGTGGTTGAGCTGTAATCACGATGTGGATAGCGTCCTGCAGGTTCTGCACTTAATTGGCTCGTCTCTCCGGTATACCGCAAAAAGATGAGTCACGGATGTAGTTAGTTGTTGGTGAAACTATCAAATCACCAGCGTAGGTATTGACAGCCGACAGAACGCACACGCGTGAAGCAGGTAGAATGCAAATGCCACAACTGACTTGCATGGTAAATTGCCGTGCTTAAATAGCATGCCATGGCTACTTGCACACTATTGGTTAAAACGGCAAGTTTCGCTTTTTTCTCATTGGTGCAACGTAAATAAAATTGAATTTAATTTACGCAATATGTCGGCCATTAATTTGTGTCGTTACAACACTTTCCTCTCTGAAAAAAAAGGAAAAAAATTCCTCTCTGCGAGGCTAGATAAGAAATGCATGACAGAGTTCGAACCAAGTTAAGCAAAAATATGATGAACCATAAGTGCTGGGCTTAAATATGCTTGTTGGTTGCTTCAACAATGATATGATGCCAGGTAACCACTAGGAATTGCTACACAAATTGTTAGCTCTAGTGGTCGGTCATAGCACGTGAGGCAAAATAGAGCAGTGTAAGTTTTGGGAGCCGCAGCGTGAAGATTTCGAGGTAAATCGCCTCTGAATTTGCCAGGTTTAAGTTAAAACCTAAGCAGGTTGGATCGTTGTCAATGTGTTTGTATACGACCAAAGGAGCTAGAGTGCTCGACATTGTGGTCATGAAATTTGTAGAGTGGTCTTTGTGCAATTGATAAAGTTGAGATATGCATTGAAAGTGGCTGGTCATACCAAAATAGGCAGTGTAATGTCATGTGTGAGAAATACATTATAATGCAAAAATATATACATTAAGATCAAGGTAACTGCATAAAAATATGTAAACGAACATTGCCTCAGAGATGGCATAATACCAAAGAACTGTTCAAAAATGCTACACAATTGTTAGCTAAGAACAGCTGGTTATGCCACGTGAGACAAATACGAAAAATAACGAAAGGTTAAAAAAAATTTTGATAGGTTAATGTTAATTGTTTAAAAAAATCAATTACGCGTTATACAAATCAGGATATTGAGATTGTGAGCAGACGGAGCCTGAGACGTGTGTAGAAGGTTGAACGCTCTCAGGATCAGGTGGTTCGATAAACGGTTTCAACCTGTCTATGCTTACTGATGTCGGTGTAGCGCCTTGCATAATGATGAAGTATTTTGGTTGTCTGAGTAAAATCGGGTAAGGACCGCGATACTTGGGTTGTAGTGGTGCAACAGCATTATTGTTGCGAACGAGTACTCTCTTGCAGCTGTGGAGCTGTGGGTGAACGAAGACTGGACGAGGCGTGTGTCTCGGCTGCTGTTCGGACATGTTACCGAAATGAAGTCGAAGGCGGGTAGCTTCGTTTTGTGGGTCATCTTGTGCCGGTAGTAGACGTGGGAGCTGACTAGGCAGGCGTAGATCCATGCCATACAAGAGTTGTGACGCAGACGTTTTAATGGATTCACGAGTACGGGAACGCATGGCAAGCAGAACTAAAGGTAGTGCATCGACCCAGTTGCCATTAATGGACGAGGATGCTAAAGCTGCTTTGAGTTCCCTATGCATTCTCTCTACCATGCCATTAGCCTGGGGATGGTAGGCAGTCGTCTGGCGTAAGATGCATCCCATGTACCGCAAGGTGGTTTTGAAACGATCAGATGAGAAGCAAGTGCCTCTGTCCGTGATGACCTCATTGGGAACACCATAATTGGATATCCATGCAGAGATAAAACCGTTAGTTACTTCGTCTGCAGAAATGGTGCCAAGAGGTAATGCCGCAGGCCACCGTGTAAATCTATCGATCATAGTTAGAAGGTAGCTGAAACCTTGAACCTTTGTCAGATGAACTATGTCGATGTGGACGATGGCTAGGCGAGAAGTAGATCGAAAATGTTGCAACTTAGAACGAGTGTGTCGTGTGATCTTGTTTTTCTGACAAATAGCACACTCTGAGACCCATCGTTTAACATTCTGCCTAAGTCTGTGACCCCAGAAACGATCTGTAAGAAGTCGGACAGTCGCTTGGCTTCCTGGGTGAGAAATTGAGTGAATTGAATCGAAAACTTTTCTCTGAAGGCTGGTCGGCAGAACTGGCTTGTTGGGCTGCGTACCCGTGAAGTAAACAATTGGTAAGCCTTCCCACAGACGGCATATGAACTTGGTTGGGTGACGGGCTATTGATCTTTGAATGTGAATGTCACCGCGTTGTTCAGTTCGCAGGAGAGTTGGCGTTAGTGCAGGTTCACTGAGTGCCACGGAGTTGACAGTGAATGGTGACGGCGAAGGTGGTTGTAGAGAGACGTCTGGCCTGGACAGGGCATCTGCAATGAAGTTCTGTTTGCCCTTGACGTGAAAGACGTCAAATTGCCATTCGCTTAGACGAGAAAGCTGTCTTTCCACTCTGGCAGGGTACTTGGCGATAGATGAAGTTGCGTTTCGAAGTGCGCTAACTAGTGGTGCATGATCTGTGAAAACAACAAATCTGCTACTGCCAATGATGCTGATAAAATGGCGCACTGCGTCGTGGATAGCGAGAAGTTCTCGGCCGAAAGTGTCGTACCTCGTTTCTACTGGTTGGAGAGTACGCGAGTAGAAACTGATAGGCTTCCGAAATCCGTCGATCTCTTGTTCCAAAGTGGCTCCAATAGCGAATTCAGAAGCATCTGTCGTGAGTAGAAATGGCTTTTCGAAATCTGGATGCGTTAGCATTGTGGCATTTGCTAACGAGTTGATGGCAAGTCGAAGTAATTCCTCGTCTTCGGATGACCAAGCAATGATGGAATTCTTGCTAAGTCCTTTTCGGTTCCGCAGGTGCCTGCACAAAGGATAAAGTTGTTTTGATAGGCCCGGAAGGAACTTGCGATAATAGTATAGTACTCCCAGGATTTTCAGCAACTTGCTCACAGTCCTTGGTGACTTGATATTCTTGATTGAATTCGTCTTTGACGGCAACGGTTGAATACCTTGGGCCGTGATACGATGCCCTAAGAAGTCGACGGATGAAGTTGCAATCTGCGTCTTGTCACAGTTGATCTTGAGTCCGTGGTTGGATAAGCGTGAGAGGACATTTCGTAGATGTTTCGCATGAGATTCTAGATCTGGACTGAATACCATAATGTCATCGAGATATGACATACAATAAGCAGAGTCGTCGCGAAGTATGTTGTCCATGAATCTTTGAAATGTCTGAGTAGCACACTTAAGTCCAAAAGGCATGTAAAGATATTCAAAAAGGCCAAATGGAGTAATGACTGCAGTTTTCTCGATATCCTCTGGTGCTACCGGTATGTGATGGTACGCTTGTCTGAGGTCAATCTCTGAGAAGAAATTGCTGCCGTTGAGTTTTTCAAGTAAAGTGTTGATATTTGGAATAGGATATGCATCAGATTTTGTCACTGAATTTAGCTTACGGTAGTCTCCACAGGCTCTGTACGATCCGTTTGATTTAGAGACTAAGTGCAGTGGTGACGCCCATGAACTTTTCGATGGTCTGATGATTCCCTCTTCCAAAAGCCTTGATAATTGTTCTTGGGCAGCTTTCAGCTTAGCAGGAGCCAGTGGTCGCTTCTTGAGTGCAATATGTTGTCCTTCTGTGACGATATGATGCATCGTGTTGGAGACTCGTAGCTCTGACTTGTTAAGATCGAAAAGCGATTTGTATTTTCGAAGAGCTGCTGATATCTCTGCTGAATGATGCACTGGGGTTGGCTGAATGACCTGTAACTCCAAACGCTCGGAGGCAAGTGTCCAAAAATTTTGTTCAATTCCTGTGGAGGGGTCGATGATCTTTTGATTGGCAAGATCAACAATGAGCCGAAATTTTAGAAGGAAATCAAGGCCTATTATATTATGTGAGACCTTGGCAATAATGAAGTTGTGGGAAAATTCACGTCGTAGACCTATGTTGAGTGTGCGGTACCGGCATCCATATTTTGGTATGGGCTCGCCTGTAGCTATTGCGAGAAGAACGCCTAGCGACATCTCGGCCATTGAATCACCTTTGAGAACTGAGACTGCCGCACCTGTGTCTACGATGAACTCTTCGCCAGTTTTGAAATCAAGAAGGTGCAGAAGTTCGTTGGGCTGTTTGGCTGGGTCATGCAAACAAGTAGGCTGGTGATTGCGACCGGCATTGTCTGTTTGGTTCTCTATGTGAAAAATTCGGCGTGGACGAAAAGAGTCGACAGGGATGTCGGATTGTAGTTGGCTTCTTCCCTGTAGCGCCGTTGATGCCGTTGATGTGCAGAAAGTACGGTGTTCTACTTCCTGCGCCAGACGTTTCCCGATACTGATGCACCCTTGTGCCTGCGGTCTGTTGTCCTTTCCGTCAGCTGTGGAAATTGACACTCATTCGGAAATTCTTCGGAACGACAAAGACAAACTTGGCAAGCATAAAAAACTTCTGGTGGTTATAACACCAGTTCTTTGGAGCATATTTATTAAAGGGTTGCGGAGATCTCGATCGCCGCCTACCATTATAATTTGACTTGGAAACGAATTTTGGTCGAGCATTCACTTGATTTAGCTCGGATTTGGTAATGGCCAATCCTTCTAGAACTTTGGCCATGTTCGCCACTGTTCTCTCTAAAGAGGAGAGTCTATCATCTTGCGGGGGTGAAGAAAAGGATGATGGATTCACTTTGGGTTCCAAAACCATATATTCTATCTCACATCTCTCAGATAAGTCATCTATAGAGAGAGTGTTGGGGAGCTGTCTGGCAAAGAGTTTTAATGTTTGGGGAAGATTGTTAATAAAAACAACCTTAGCCTCATGGTCAGAAATGTTGGTTTTATACCAACGTTTCCGTAATTCTCTCAGTATTTCGATGGGGCCAAGATTTGGCATGTCTAACTGCGCATATTTGTTTATTATCTGCTCAGTTTCCGTGGGTCCAAGCAAGGATTCTACCTCGTTTTGTAGGCCCAAAATGGGATTAGGTAGCATCCTAATGGCCTCATGCTTAGGATAAATCCGTCGCTGCAATTCAGAAGGTAGTTTAGCAAAAACCTTCGACAGTTTTTGATGACTGTGATAATCAGGAAACGGGGAGAAAGCGGAGTCTACGCGCATAAAAAATAGCTCACTATCTCCATCCCAAACAGGAACATCAATATCTAAAATTGGACCTGACATTTTAACAATCTTACGGGATCCTAAAAGCATAAATTTATAAGCAATATGAAAATGTATAAATATACTTTAACGAAACACTTACCCACAAACAGCTTTCACAGTTGAATGAGCGCAGAACAAAAGCACGAAGTAACTTCTTTCAAAAATCCGCAATTGAGTCTGTCGAGTACGTACGGTGCCGTTAAGTGCGTAGGAAAGATGAACAGAGGCCCGTTGGCCTTTGATGCCAATGTATTATTATTTTCCACATTTGAATGAGTGCAGACAGTAACTGCTTCCAAAAATTGAAATTATCCGCAATTTAGCCTGTCCAGTACGTACGGTGCCGTTTTGTACGTAGGAAAGACGAACAGATGCCCCGTATTATTATTATACCCCCCAAAAAAAATTCACCACAAATCCACGAATATATATACCCAACAAAATTCCCAGAAAACCACGATCACGGTAGAGAAAAACGCAAATGTTAATCGATTTTTATCCCAAATAGATGAAAAATTAAATTAGATATGCGGCTGTCACCTCTAGTAGTCTCGAATAAATTGTACTTTGACTATAAATGTCAGCTGCAAAATTTCTATGCAGTTACGAAAATTAACTGTTATGCAGTTTTTGCCACATGTAAAACAAAGCTAAAATTATTCTTTTCTGTTAATTTATTTGAAAAAATGTGGAAAATAAATAATGCTTCCATGAACAACAACAAATAACACAATCTTGCAAGTAAAATTAAATGTAATCCTAAAGCCAGCATAAATTGACACGTCTAAGATTTTTGTTTTTGATTATTTTCTCGTTGTAAAATTAGTAATATCATACAAACTCAAGAATAAAATTATTGTTTTATTCGATGTCATGTCCCTGTGTCAAAATTGTTATTTTAAACGATACGTTTTATTATCATTAACCACACATCATTCCTCATTCTATTAATTCTAAAATATGATTCCTTCAATAAGTGAACAAGAGATGTTCAATTCATTTTCAAAGGCAAATATTTTTCTCAATTCTATGGAGACTCGATAAAACGTCCGTTTGAATGTTCCCAGCTGATGTCTATATATTATACATTGGAAAAATCAGAACTACAACGACCTATTAAAAAATACTGCCATACTTATGCGAGGTATGGTTATGAAATTTCCATATTTAGAAATTAAGATAATAAAAAAAACTGACATGATTACAGATTTTTTTTTAAATGGACTTTAAATTGAAGTTTGTTTTTGTAGACGAAAACACTCCGTGTAACGCACTGTCATTTCGTGACAAATTGCAATTGAAAAAGGAGGATAATTTTTTTTTAAAGTTTAAATTTGTAATCTGTTGCATACATGGAATAGATCATGAATACGACACCACAGCGCTATGGCAATCTCCAAAAAGCAGAAATAAATTTATCCTTCAGTGTAACCAAAATCAGTTCTGAAGAATTTCACTGTCAAGTACTGGTGTTGCTCAAAACAAAGTTATTGGTATCGGGTACACCAAAACACCAAAACTACTTTTTTTTAAATCCAATGATTATTCTTCCGGCTTTTATAAAACCAGCGTTTGTTCAACGCCAACTAGTCGTGTTTCCCAGAAATCAAAAGTCCAACAATGGTCTTAATTCACACGCAATTGTTGCTGAATAAGATTGAACTAATATTTGTTGCGCGGACGGTCATAACAATTATTATAATCAAGGTTGCAATCTTGATATATGCACCTGACCTATTATTTACTTACTTTGGGTCTAATTGGATGCCATATGAGCTCCACCTAAAGCAAAAATAGATGAGCGAAGTTTCATGATTTAGTATATAACCGAAAATGTTTTTTAGTTTAGGGTGCGGCAGCATGGCTCAGTGGTTAGAGCACCAAATTCCGAAGCAGACGCGCCCAGGTTCGAGGCTTTCTGCGTTAATTTCAGGCCCGCACATGATGAGCTCCCAATAAAGACGAAACCGGTCTACTAAATACAATTCTTAGTGTATATTGACATGTGTAAGTAAATAATGGGTCAGGGGCTTATATCAAGACCGCAACCTTGATTATAATAACCTAAATGACATGTTGTGGCCATCAAATCAAGAAATGTGGACCAATTTTCCTTTAAGTGGAGCTCATATGGCATCCATTTAGACCCAAAGTTCCAACTAACCATGCCCAATCTGTCATTACTGAACAGACACCATATTACATGGGGAAATGGTATTGAAATGAACATTTATATAATTAAACGAACATTGGTTGCGCGGGTGGTGATAACAATTATTATAATCAAGGTTGTGGTCTTGATATAAACACCTGACCCATTAATTACTTACATATGTCAGTATAAACTAAGATTGGTATAGTGTAGAAAAGGCAATTCATCCAGTAGACCGGTTTCGTCCTTATTGGGAACTCATCAAGTACTGGCCAGATTCCGAAGCAGACGTGCCCAGGTTCGTATCCTGTCCGCGGCAAATTCTGGCCAGTACTTGATGAGTTCCCAATAAGGACGAAACCGGTCTACTGGATGAATTGCCTTTCTACACTATACAATTCTTAGTTTATACTGACATATGTAAGTAATTAATGGGTCAGGTGTTTATATCAAGACCGCAACCTTGATTATAATAATTGTTATCACCACCCGCGCAACCAATGTTCGTTTAATTATATAAATGTTCATTTCAATACCATTTCCCCATGTAATGTGGTGTCTGTTCAGTAATGACAGATTGGGCATGGTTAGTTGGAACTTTGGGTCTAAATGGATGCCATATGAGCTCCACCTAAAGGAAAAATTGACTAACCAAGTTACATTAGTTAGTATATAACTGAAAATTGTGTGTAGTGTAGTGTGCGGCAGGATAGCTCAGTGGTTAGAGCACCAGATTCCGAAGCAGACGTGCCCAGGTTCGTATCCTGTCCGCGGCAAATTCTGGCCAGTACTTGATGAGTTCCCAATAAGGACGAAACCGGTCTACTGGATGAATTGCCTTTTCTACACTATACAATTCTTAGTTTATACTGACATATGTAAGTAATTAATGGGTCAGGTGTTTATATCAAGACCGCAACCTTGATTATAATAATTGTTATCACCACCCGCGCAACCAATGTTCGTTTAATTATATAAATGTTCATTTCAATACCACTTCCCCATGTAATGTGGTGTCTGTTCAGTAATGACAGATTGGGCATGGTTAGTTGGAACTTTGGGTCTAAATGGATGCCATATGAGCTCCACCTAAAGGAAAAATTGACTAACCAAGTTACATTAGTTAGTATATAACTGAAAATTGTGTGTAGTGTAGTGTGCGGCAGGATAGCTCAGTGGTTAGAGCACCAGATTCCGAAGCAGACGTGCCCGGGTTCGTATCCTGTCCGCGGCAAATTCTGGCCAGTACTTGATGAGTTCCCAATAAGGACGAAACCGGTCTACTGGATGAATTGCCTTTTCTACACTATACAATTCTTAGTTTATACTGACATATGTAAGTAATTAATGGGTCAGGTGTTTATATCAAGACCGCAACCTTGATTATAATAATTGTTATCACCACCCGCGCAACCAATGTTCGTTTAATTATATAAATGTTCATTTCAATACCATTTCCCCATGTAATGTGGTGTCTGTTCAGTAATGACAGATTGGGCATGGTTAGTTGGAACTTTGGGTCTAAATGGATGCCATATATGAGCTCCACCTAAAGGAAAAATTGACTAACCAAGTTACATTAGTTAGTATATAACTGAAAATTGTGTGTAGTGTAGTGTGCGGCAGGATAGCTCAGTGGTTAGAGCACCAGATTCCGAAGCAGACGTGCCCAGGTTCGTATCCTGTCCGCGGCAAATTCTGGCCAGTACTTGATGAGTTCCCAATAAGGACGAAACCGGTCTACTGGATGAATTGCCTTTTCTACACTATACAATTCTTAGTTTATACTGACATATGCAAGTAATTAATGGGTCAGGTGTTTATATCAAGACCGCAACCTTGATTATAATAATTTAATTTACATGTCCAACTAATAAATCCATCAAGGCAGAGCCTGTTAAGGTATAGATAAAGCCAGTGGACTGCGGGAATCTTCCAGCGTGTCATTCACTTATGGAACGAAAAAATTCGCACCAACGCATACGTTTGCTTTAGATTAATATTTATTGTTAGACACGGTGTAACTCTTCACATAAAGAAGACTGTTCTACTGAAAAGTATATTAGCCGTACTGGATTTAATCTACTTTGAATGTGTATAGTGTGTTACCAGTGATGAAAAGAACTGTTTATTTAACACGCGGAAGTCAAGAACTCGACTTTCGTAGATGTATTTTGAAAAAGAACCACAGCTGACCGGTTTTACTGCTCCGATGCGTATTACAATGTCTTCGGTGGAAAAACGGATTGTGAGTATAAAACAGAAATCTCTGTGTGTAAATGACGACATTTATGTGTTTTCGAAATTGTTGCAGTACTTCGAGTCGAACTTTATGTTGTCAGATCTGTTCCCGTTGATTAGGAGGAAGAGATGATGATGTTAAAGTGCAAATGAGGCAAGCACTGACAGAAAGATATTAGTCATTAAATTATGCGTGTGGAAATGTGTCTTTGTTTGCGAGCTTGAAGTAAACACCAACCCCATCGTATTTCCCCAGTCTTGGAACAACATAGAATTTTTACCGTCAGTCGCAACGCACTGACGCGTTTCGACCTTCCATGATAATCATCACAGTATGACGACAAACTGACAAGCGAGGGTGAAACCGCATTGCATATATATGCAAAGAAAAATTAGATATGCGGCTCTAGCTTCTATTAGTCTTGCAAAAATTATACGTGACTGGCAATGTCAGCTGCACAATTTCTATGCAGTCACGAACATTAACTTTTTGCAGCTTTCGCCATATATATATATATATATATATATATATATATATATATATATATATAACATTAATAAAAAAATTTTTAAAACAAGTATACGATCTTGAAGTAAACACCAATCCAATTTTATTTAAACATTCGTCGAACAACTGCATAGAAATTGCGCAGCCGACATTTTTAGTCACGTATAATTTATGCAAGACAAATAGATGTGAGGAGCGAACATCTGATTTTGCTTTCCATATATATGCAATGTGTTTTGATCCCAGCTAGTCGTTTGCCGTCGTACTCTGATGATGATCATGGAAGGTCGAAACGCGTCAGTGCGTTGCGACTGGCGGTTGTTTTGTTAAATGCTATGGGATTGGTGTTTTTTCTTCAAGCTCGCAAACTTGATTTAAAAAATTGTTACCTCCACCCGCTCAATAAACTATTTTTTAATGTGACTTTGTGTTGGTGTTCTATACCGAAATATTATTAATCAATAAATACCTTAATCCATAACATTGAAATACTAAAAGTACTAGATGTTAGTACAGATTTAATTGGATAACGTTTTAAACTAGATCTACATCTATGATTACTATTGCTGATCGTCTAATGGAATTATTATTTTTCCTCAAGATGACGCGTTATAGTATAAAAAAACCACGAAAATAAAATCAGATATTAGTATTATAATTTCTTATTTCCGTAATAAAACCTTTCAGCTCATCTTTGACGTAAAAATTATATAAACCTGTTGGCAGAAATTAATGAATTTCCACCGCGAAAAAGGTTGAACAACTGCAACACAAGAAGAAAATTGTAACTGAATGGACGAGATAGCTAAGTTAAGAGAAGAACAGAGAGAAATGCCGGCAATTACGGTTCATCATAATTAGTTGAACAAAACACGATTTCTAATAGATTGGTAGGTAGTTCGTTTGGCATTTATTATCAAATTAACGTTAAATAATTGCAAAAAACCGGTTATCATAAAAAACAGACTTCTTATTTTCATGTTTAGTAAACTTTCCTGATATTATTCCAAGTATGTACGCCCATTAGCCAGATTAGAATTATACACTGCAGCCACATTTTGCAACCTGCCAGATGTGACGTGTAGCCTTACCGGTAAGCGAGGTCGTTCGTGTATAATTTGTATTAGTTCAACCAGTATTTTTTACAATATACTAAATAAACTTTAATTAGCTAATTGAATTGGTAAATGCAATTTAGTAAGATTAATCTAATCATGCAACTCATTTCACCTTCATATGCATTGATACTGAAATAGTTCATAGCATAAAAACCCAATGTTGGGCCATTACTTATTGATTTGAATTTTTCTAGTGCTAGTCTAAACTGGACAGCGAACATATTATAAAGAGGATAATTTTTCTTCCGTTTATTTATCAGTTTTACTAAAGAGGAAATTACTTTTTGTCCAATTAATATATGCTTACCATTTTGCTGTTTCGGGCTTACTAGTTTCTTCCAGGTCGATATATATATATATATATATATATATATATATATATATATATATGAAAATACTTATTCCATGGAATAACATTTATTAATAAATCGTATTTCTACAAGTATCCACAGCCATTATTCTGGATTCGTTAATAAATTCGTTCATTCAATCCCAACTGTACATTTGTCGTAACCAATCCCCTCTCCGCTATGTCTCTCTTTGTTTTACGCAATTTAGATCACTCTTGTTACGTCATGTGGTGTGTCATCGCTTTCATTGTAATTGACGGGTGTTTCGTATTTTGTGGAACGTAGGCTATTTTTAAAGACCTGTCACATATGTCTTTGTTCCAGTCCAATTTAATTTCCTTTTGAATGCCTTTCTGTGCGTTTAAACAGGGGTCTAGCTTATTAATTACAATAGCTTCAAAAGCCAGAAAATTTTTTTCCGTAATGCCTTGTAAAAAACTGAAAAATTTTTACAATTAACATCATCTGTGAGTAGTAAATGTTCGCAAATTGATGATTTTTGTGCAGGTGCCGCACCCCTTTTTTATAGTTTTTAGGAAGATGCTGATTTATTCTAGTTTCGAGCCTTTTTTTTGATCTGCCGATGTATACAGACAAAGGTTTTGACGTCACAGAGAGGCTATCTTTTTCATTTGTCCGCATCAGTTTTTTTGTGTTGAACACCTCTCTCACCTGTATTGATGGTAACTGTGCTTAATCGCTCGAACTACTTGTCTTCTGATGATCTCAGCTGGAAGATGATCTCCAAAGGGAACACTAAAGCGTTAATCTCTGGGGTGTTTTGTTTTCCTCCAAATTGGTCTCGATTTTGTTGCTTTGCCTCAAGTTTTATTCGATAAACTAGTCGGGATAGCCATTATTTCTCAACGCTTCACGAAGCAAATTTAGCTATAATTCCATGTTGTTCGGTGAAAAATCCTGCGAATTCGTGTGCCCAAATTTATTAACAGGTTCCTTTTGTACGCCCTTGGCACACTACTGAAATAATGGATGTACTGCTCAGTCCAGCTTGATTTCTTGTAAAATGATCTTGAGATGGGAACTTCTTCACATATAGGAAGGATAAATATCCGTCATTTTCCTCTTCTATTGTAAACTGGATTGCCTGGTCTACCTTGTTTATATTATGTAGAAGTGAATTTGTATCTTCATCCTTTTCAACGAACATGAAAGTATCGTCAACGTGGCGTACGTAAGAATGAGCTCGATTGATATATGGTTCTAATCCAGTTGTTTCTAAATGGTGCATGTATATATCTGCCAATACTGGTCCAAGAATGTCTACTCATACCTACGCCATCAATTAGTCTGTAAAAGACTCCTAGGAATACGAATTGTACGTTGGATATACATAATAAAATTAGTTATCTAATGTCGTGCATTTCTATCAGTGTTTCCGCTCCTGATGATCGTAGATATTCACACAGGATATTTATAGTTATATTTATTGGAATGCTAGTAAAGAGGGATTTTATATCGAGGGACAGCATTTTCCTCTATTTTAAATTCAAGTAGCGAATTTTTCCAAAAATTGAAAGCCATCCTGCGCAACGACACAGTTAAATTCAACCATTTATAGCTTTCATTTGACTCGACTGCGATGTCTGACTTTTCCTTACAGAAGCTTAAAAAAACATAAGGGAATTAAGGCGTAATACATTAATGCATCATTTAACACAAGTCTGAAGTGGAAGACGCATATGTGTGTCCAAAAAGTAGACATAAACGCAGCTACACATACAGGTTGAAAAAACCATTAACAAGTTCATATTTAGTTTATGTTAAAATCTGTTTTGTCTAATGTCAATATGAGAAAACTGTGTTGAGCCAGAAACTTTTTGGCATAAATACGTTGACTTTTGTATTATATAGTTATGATTAATTTTGCACATTTTCACTCAAAATAAATTTACTCTCTGGAACAAAAACTTGGCTTGAATTCGCAAATGAAATGAAACATTCTGCGTATACTGGTCTTAACATTGACTTATGGTCGCTTGAAGTGAAAAATTGTATATGCATACTCACAATAATTTGTAAAACTCCCGTTCAATATAGCTCAGCATCGCTTTCAGAAAACAATATTAAATGAAATGGCTTATTAATGGCATATTTGAATGTGTAAAGTAGAAAACATGTTTTTTAGAAAAGTATGAATATTGCATAGTTTATCTAAAACTGTTCTTCGCATTCTTTTTTAATACAAACTAAATGCAAATTGAGAGATAAAAGTAATTATAACAATTTGAGCCTTCAATATATACTATATATTGCGGAGAAATAATAGATATGCAACTCTGCATAATGTGTTGCGTATCTAGTCACAAATTAGTTCGAATTGAATCCGAAAGTTGAAACAACATCAGTCAGTCCGAAAGTTATAATTTATTCTTTAAATCAAGTTTGCGAGCTTGAAGTAAACACCAATCCCATTGTATTTAGCCAGTCCTCGAACAACATAACAAAACCACCGCCAATCGCAACGCACTGACGCGTTTCGACTTTCCATGTTCATCACCAGAGTACGACGGCAAACTGTTCACATGCTTTTTTTGCTTACTGGCGACTCATTAGTAGGAGCCAGCACTACGACGTACACCCATGATATATTTGGACAAGAAATGTGGGACAGTTCGAGCCTAGATTGAAGAATTACGCAAAACAGCGGAAAACTTAAAAGATAGTAAAAGATTTACTTTTAAACAAATTAAACTTTCAATCCTAAAATGATATGTCTTCAATAGTAAATTATGTGATCAGAATGTCGGAATATATAAATATGATACTGTAATTTGTTTGAAGGTTTCGTTTCGCGAAATAAAATATACAAAACATGTCAGCAACACAAAAATTCTATTTTCAAATATAAACTTGCAGCAAAAGAGGTATATTTTCTGCGATATGATTGCATAAACTATATTCATTCAAGAGAAGTTCCTGTTTGACAACTTGAAATTTGGTATCAATGGTTCTAATAACAAAAACGACGGATGAAATTATGGACTTGTTAATTTTAAGTTACAATTAAATTTTGACGTTCTATCATTAAATGGTAGTCAGTAGGGGAAAATGCGAAGAAATGAAAGAATACATCAATAAAATTATTTGCAAAGTTGGTATATTCTAAATTTCGCATATGAAAGTGAATGTTTTAATATATACCACACAATGCTCTCTCAATTATTCGTAATAACCTGTTTAGTGGCCACGGATGTCCATATTGACAAAACCAAATACAAATTGAATAGGCATAAGTGGGTTTTTATTTACGAATGCAATGCGAACATACATTAATCTATTTAACACACATTCTCTATGTGAGGCTAAACTTCAAACTGTCATTAGGTGGAGGAAACAATTAATAATGCCAAGAAGAGCGGCAACTTTCCAATCTTTCATTTTTCCAACAGCGTATTTTAAAGCACGTTTAAAAAATACCAATGCTTTCTTCGGAAAATTTTACTTTTCCAAGATATATAACTCTGTTAGTTTTCAAAATGTTTAACCGCATATCTAATCACTGAATTGGCGCTGGTTTTATTCTTATCGCAATTAAACGGTGAATATCAATTATGATTTGCAAATTATATGCGACGCCAAAATCATGCAGATACGCCTAGCATATAATCTAATCCAATTTGTAGTGTTTTCCAACAGCATAAATATAAAAGAATTATGATAATCTATATAAGTGCTCGAGTTATATATACCTTTAAAATACAGTCTTTTTTAACTAAATAATATCATTACCATATCTCTATATGATAAATATTATGTCAGATAAAACAGATAATAGTTTCAAGTATCTAAACATGAGTTAACTAATGTATATTTTTGAAAGGCACAAACAAACGACTTATGGAAACATAGGAGGGAATTGGATACAGATTGGCGTCTAATAATTTAAATACATCTCATATGTTGAAGGCACAATACACGTGCGTTTTTTGGCAGCTGACATAAATCAGACTTCAATTTGGTAATGTACTAGGATTTGTAGTGCGTGCGCACATACTCTTGCCTTTGAATTCCACTCGTGCGCAAAAAATTGCATCGCCGTTCCTCTGTTGGTCATGAAGGCCAGATCAACCCGTTTCTGCAAGTCTGCACAGGGGAATACCAAAATAATATTTGCGTTGGAAAGTAAAGGCTGTGATTCTTATTCTTAAAATTTACTGCGCTACCTTACATAAAGCAATCATGTTTTAGTAACGTCTTATGTCTGGGTGTCACAGTCACTTCTACTTTCTTCTTGTTAAGCGCAAGCAACGGCTCTCGAAACATAATATTTATGTAGATAGCCTTTTTGCAGAATTTTAAACAAATGTCAAATTGCATGTCTTGAAATAGCCATAAGATATCGAATAATTCATTGTTATATTATTTTCTACTTTTTCACATACAAAATAATTATTTTGCAATTATAGGGAAGAAGACTCAAACCGTTGTCAATTATAGTTCAAATAGCACACTACTGAGGGGATGAAAATACTGTAAAGTCTAATCTGGCGTATGGTAGATTGTTCTCTATAAAGCAGCATACGAAAATTTGGAGAAACGTATCCACGCAGGATAGACAATCCAGGTTTCAATGTTAAAGCATAAAACTGATGCTAGCCTAAACGTTTTTGAACACTTGAATCGGGGTTTTGTGACTAAGAAGTTTAATAACGAACAGAAAATTATCATCAACAGGACGTAAATATAGGTAAGAATTCAAGATGTATTTAGTTAGAGCTGTTTTCTTTTAATTATCTCCCAATTGCTACATTATTAATCTGTTTACGAATAATCTCATTGAAATTAATATGTGCAAATATATTTACGACAAAATGACTTTAGCAAATTTTTTTCTTGGATAGGAAATGGTTATAGTGTTCAGGCCTCTTGCCTCAAAATTAATGCCAATAGTAGGTTAAAATCAGAAAATTTGTAAACAAATTTGCTAATAAATGAAAATTTGAATAGATTCTCAGAGATTTTTTATCAGGTTTTCGTATTCTTACTAAACTTTTAGCTAGTAAATTGAACGTAGAAATGATCACTGGTAATGTAGAACTCATAGTAAAACTGCTTTGTGCTATTAACAGTCCACATGTTGTTGCAAAACCGTTCGAATCGATATAAAGATTATACAGACTTTAACAAACATTTTGCAAGCAAAACCAAGAATATTGATTTCCAAGCCTTAAGGGAAAACGGGTTTAGATGTGTTCCTACTTAAAGTTTATCGATTAAAATAAATATTTCTTGTATGTTTTTAGAGTAGACTCATTATTCTATTTAAACGAAATTAATTATTGCGTTATTTTTCTACGGTAAATAAAATTCTAAATTGGAGCGATATATTACAATAAATAACGAGATTGAATGATTCTTATGTGGAGTCTAATTATCTTATTGCCTTATTGATTAGGTCAAAATAAATTATGTTTTAGTTTCATTTTTTTGAATTTAACTCACATTATCATTTCATTTCACTCATAAACCAAGCGCATAAACATGATTTCTTCGTTGAAACTGTTCTCGGGTCTTCCTATTTTGCCTATTTGTTTCATAATTACAACGCATTTGCCTTAATAAAACGGAATATATTGATATCGAATACTTTGAACGTATTGAAATTTTTATCGAAGCCTCCTATTCTGCGCATTTAAACGAGTTGACACATTTGGCCTGATTAATTAAAACGGTTTTAAACAAGCTGCTATACATCACGATGATTGGTCCTTAATCGCCTGTTTGTTCACATACAAATTCAAAATCTGCAAAATATTTTTTTGAATTTGTTTACCCAGAGGATTAATTCTACGATTTTCGTCAAACAGTTGCGCTTCCATTGTTATTTGAAGAATTTCGTCTTATGGTATTGGAAGCGCTTGTTTGTCATTATCACTGAAACCTATTATTTTTTGCCGCTTTTTCAAATTTCCTTAATAACTTTTTTTCGTTTTTCATCGAAATAACTAAATGAAAGGTCAGAAATTGCGATCTTGTAAAAAATGAGCACGGATAACCAAATCTACAAAACTTATTATTATACGCAATATTATTTCATCTTATTTAATCCAATCAACTGCGGCATATGCTTACCTTGTACAATTTATTCTGATAGCCATGAGTTAAGATATCGTACACTGCACACAAAATATCCTGTCAAGCATAATTGACGAATAAATTGGACATAATTACTTGACGATGATTACGACTTTTCCTGGCCGTTTTAATGTAATGATTCAATCAAATGTGGTGAAAGATTCTTTAGAAATTAGGAGCTTTTTAAATTTTAGAGTATCAATCTCAATTTGTGTGATATAAATGATAGAACTCATAAACAAATGGATTGCATAACAATGAAGAGCCTCCTTTCTCTATTACAGACGGCGAATTTCTCAATACCCATGAGTAAACATCATTAACTGGCGACATCAGTTCTTTTATAAAAAAGATATGCTTTATTTTAATCACATATTTGTTGTCTTAAACAGAATTTTTGCATTTCTGAATAATGCGTAAAATTACTCAAAAAACTTTTAAATTAAATTAGTTTTATACAAAATCCTCAGAGAAACTATTTTCTCATTTTTTTAAATGACACGTAAAGGGTTTGTAAAAGAAAATTTAAACGAATAATTTACCACATATTAATTTTGTCTTTAGATTTTGTCTATTCGAAATTAAACGGGAAATGATTCGCTCGCCATTTTCAGCATTACTCATATAGGATTAACATTCATTCAATGAGCACTAACTTCACTGAGACAAACTAATTCCATATATGGTGAAAATCATGAGCACTGTGTTAAGTCAATTGTAAAAAGAAAAATAAAGAAGCGGCGAAATATACAGACATCTACAATATTTTATTTGTACATGAATTATATCTTCGAACATTAAAGAACAATGCTGAAGCGCTATTAACTGGTATATTTAATGCCACACTGTTTTGCAGGTAATACAAGGTACCGCATTTCCCTTTATGAGCATCTGCCGAACTGCAGATTATCATGTCGTATTTCATGCGGAATTAATGATTTATTGTCCAGCTGATTTGAAACAACAACCTTGCAAAATCAATAAGTGCATACAAGTCCGCAAAAGTACAAAATATTACTAAGACCCAGCATTTATTTTCACCAAATATTAAAGTTCAGACACATCCAAATTTACTAGATGATGTAAATAATGGCTACCCGATTAATGTTAGCATATAAGGTTGAGGCGATGCACCTGAATATATAAAAATTGCCCCACGCTGAAAAACCTGCACGTTTAAATTTGTTCTTTCTTTACGCAGGGAAAATCGCAAATATATAAATTTACGAAAATGTTAAAAGGAAAGCTTTTTGCATTTATTCTTTTGCCTTAGAATTTGAGAAATCTGAAATGAATTTTATTAAAAATCCGTCTAGTGTGCCAAAATTCAATCGTTCTCGTATCCAATATTTTTTTTGAAAATTAACTGCAAATAAGCAGTCCATTTAGTTTTAAACAAAATCAATATGACTTTCTTCGTTGGCATTGTCTGTCCTATAAGAACAGATTGATGATAGCCACATGAAACAGTATTTAATATGCGATACTATCGACCAGTTATAAAATGTACAGACGGAAGAGATTTTATTATATTTGCAATTATGAACGGTCTAATGAATAAAATATAAATTGTTTTACACATAAAGCGCGACTTGCAGGACATAGTAGAGGATTTGTACGCCATTGAGCCAAATGTACTCTGGTATGAATTCCGGAAGCGGAATATCCATCTACTATTGACGAATGCTAAATTAGCATGTCACCGATTTAGTTGATAAATTGAACACATTATCTTATGCAGGGTGTGATTTATATATATATATATATATATATATATATATATATATATATATATATATATTCATACAGTAAATTTCTTATTAAGATAAAACACATTAATAACAAAGTGGATAATGGCCATTTATTTCGAGACTACTAAACTTCACTTTACAATCTTTCATTTATATACAACCTTGGTTTTCATTTGATTATTTGGGTGGCAACTGGTCTGACGCTTTTTTACTTCTATTTCTTGTTTCGGCTAATTATTAAGTGTACATGCGTATACGTCTGTGTGTGTTTCTGTTTAGGTGTATGGATCTTTCTCGCTGTATTGCAAAGTGAGGTCTGAGATCTGGTCATTCTTGTATTGATGGATTGAGAGTTAACCAACTGTTCGCATTGTTGGCTGTTACATCTACGAATTATGTTCTCCCCAGTGCTGTCTTTCGTTTCGCCTTGTTCCCCTATTTGATCTGTCCACTTGGTAACAGCGCATGGTGTGCGAATTGCTGTGTTGAATTCTATTACTGTTTTAAAATTGGTGTCGCTTTTAACAATGGTCGTGATAGCTTAATTACAGCCTTTTTTCGTCTTCATTTTGTTGCCAATATGATCGAATTTCTGTTGAGTCTGTTCGAGTGAGTTTTTGTCCTTACCCGTATGCAAGTAAATAGGAGTTGTGCTTAGTAATTTGTGGCTAATGGATTTGGATATCATGTTGATGAAACATTTGTTTATTAAGCCGGGCGTCTGTTGTTTTATATAAAGAGCTTCATATATATATATATACAAAAATTTTCAGATTTTGGTTTGTGTAAAACTGAGAAATTGGCCAAATTACCTGAGTGCTTCGTTTCCAATATTTGATTGGAAGTAACTGATTTTCCTGACGGAACCAAGATTTTTAAATATATTTCTGCGTTATATGTTGTTGGACTCTGTGGATCAAATGCATCTTCATACGTCCGCTACATATGCTACCGCACATACATGAGAATTTCTAGACTATGAATGATTTTACGAGAATTGGCTAATGATCGTCAACATAAAACATCATGATTCTTTGTGTGGTAAATGTAATATTACCTATTACAGTGGAAAAATTCTCCTTAACGATTATATTTAACTGCTGTGCAACTATTGAGATCGGTATGTTGTTTTGCAAATGGTAAGTTTAAAAAAACCAGCTTTTTAAGGTAACCTGTCAAGTACGAATTTGACGTGGTCTGATGTTGACATCAATGAAAGTTCTGGGCAGTTGTTCATTAGCAATATTTTCCTCAAGTAGCCTATTTCTGCCTCCTGTTCAGAGCAGATCTTCTTGTTTATGTTTACCAGGATGTTAAATAGGTTACCTTTTTGAAATTTTAGTACACTGCTCTTCAAATGAATTTATTGTCCAATGGTGATTTGACAATTTGGTAAAAACTCAAATACACGTAACAGCCAACAATGTGAACAGCTGATGCACTCACTTTGCAATACAGCGGTACTGACCCTTTATACGCAAACCGACATACACATACACATACTTATTTACACTTACTAATCAGCCAAACAAGAAAAATAAGTAAAACCGAATCAAACTGGTTGCCACGCTCATAACCAAAGTAAAATCCAGGATTTATGTAAATAAACGAGCGTAGTGTAAAATTTAATTATGTCGAAGTAAATGAATATTATCCACTTTCTTATTAATGTTTTTCTTTCCTAATAATATATATATATATATATATATATATATATATATATATATATATATGTGTTGTGTGAAAATGTGTGTGTTTATGTACATGTGGGGGTTTGTGTGCGCATTTTTGAAATTATACCATGCATTATTCTTCAATTCAGTATTCCTCCCCTTTGTGGTCAGCATTCCATCTTATAATACGTGATTATATAAAATTAAAAGGAATTTCTGTTGTTTTTGAGTTTCGGCTGAATATCAGGCAGTCCAAGTAACCTAAGTTGGTGTGTTACTGAAAAATGCATTCATTGCTATTATTTGTTAGCGTTTTAAACCTGGCGCATGAATTGGAACCTAACGCTTCCTGGTTTAGTTAGTGTTAGTGACAATTTTCGCTATTATAAATAGTTATCGGTCTAGAAGTTAAATTGCATTCTGTCTATTGTAAAATGTTCTAGTTCACGTCGACTGAGTGTATTTATATGTATATTTGTAAATATATATATTTCCAGTTTTGTCCAAATATAGCTCTCAGTAGTCGTAGCCAGAAAGACTTTGGCCGGTAACGTTACTCGGTAGCAGTAGCTTTCCGGTAATGCATTCCATTCCCTGTGCAATTTAGGCCGGGCACCTATAAAATCATTAGTATAAAATCAATCATATTTTGTTATTGTTGAGTTTAATAAGCATGGTTGTAACAGTCGGCTGACAGTTTATATTAGCCTGCCTTCATCGGTCGCAAAAAGTCAAACAATATTAAAAAATTACTTAAATCAATTTTTGCAAACTTGATAACAACAGTAATACAATTATGTATATAATTTTCGTATAAATTACGCACCGTATATTTTAGAAAACGCAATTCATCCAGCAGGTCGTTTTTGTTCTTACTAGGAACTCTTTATCTAATGACTAGAATTTGCAACAGGCAGGTCTTCAACCTCGCCACGTCTGCTCCAGAACGTGTTGCTCAAACCACTGTGCCGCCATGTCGCACGAAACACAAAATTTTCACTCATATACTTACTCATATTTTTGGTTAGCCTTTCTTTCTTTCGGTTGGACCTAATTTGCTAACTAGCCACACGAAATCTGTCGTTATACTCATGGAGAAGTGGCATTGAATAAAATATTTCTATAACTAAACGATCATTGGTTGTGCGATCAGTGATAAATGAAATTTTAAATCTATTTTAAAAGCTTCATATGATCACAAATCTAATTACTTTTCTATTTGCTAGTACAAATTAAACATCCTATGGTGTAAAAAAAATCAATTCGTCCGGTAGACTGGTTTGCGTCCAGATTAGGAAGTCTTCCAGAATTTTCCGCCGTGATGGTGGCTCTTTGGTTAGAGTCACATGCTTCCTAGCAGACGTGCTCAGGTTTGAGCACTGTCCGTGGCAAATTCTGGAAAGTTCATGAAGAATTACCACTAGGGAGGAACCGATCAACTGAATGAGTTACCTATTCTACATTATAAAAATGATTAGTTTATACTGAAGAAGAATAATGAGATCAGTGCTTATATCAAGCTCGCAAACTTGATTTAAATAATTGTTACCACCACCCACGCAATCAATCGTTTATTAATACAAACGTTCAATTCAATACGACTTTCACAGGCAGCGTAAAGTCTTCTCCATAATGACAGATTTTTGGTGGCTAATGGGAACTTTAGTTCAAAGGAGAAGCTATATAGGCCCCACCTGAAATGAAGGCTAACTGAATATGCGTGTAAGTTGTGTGTAACGTGCTGCTTGCCGGCTCAATGGTTAGTCACCGTTTCTATAGCAGATATGCCCAGATTCGAGCCCTGTTTGTGGAAAGATCTGGACAGTACGGTAATAATTCACAATAGCGACGAAATCGGCCTACTAAATGTATTGACCTTTTTTACATTATACGAAGCTTTGTTTACAATGAAAATAAATACATACTGGAATTAGTGTTGTCACCGCCTGTGCAACTAACGATTGTTTAATATTATATTCAAATATATAAGTAAATACATATATAAATATAAACATGTGTAATTTAAATTTGTTAGCCCATTTCTATAAACTTTACTTTCTACTTTAAACCTGATTTTTTTAAATAAGATATATGAATGAATTAATAAATCAAGTATTGGAATCAATCATGAAGCGGAGTGCCTAAATAAAAATTATATTTTTAATAATGTATCCTAACTTTATATTCTGCTTTATAAAACATGATTGCAAAATTATTAAATGCGTTTCATGATCTGCCCTTCCGGATACATGCAGTTTCCCCTTGCGTATTGACATTCATAATCTGAGTTTTCGTGTGTTCTACAGCTAATTCGATAAAGTCAAAATATTGATGTGCTCTATTAAACGAAGGTACCGTCTCGAAAATGGTAAACCTGCAAACAAATAGGAGACATTTAAAAAAAGCAAAACACTTCATTATTTGACATATTTTAAAGAGACAAGTTCTGCTTAACAAACAACTGAGGCTGCTTGTTTAAGTCAGCTGAAAAATTATTTTTTTCAATTTCAAACTGGAAATTTAGAAATTTGTAAAATTGATGATGATTTATTGCTTGCAAAGTTTCATTGTCAAACTATTTTGAAACAATTAATGATTTAAACACATTTCTTTTTAGAAATATGCATCCTACAATTTCTCCACGAAATAACGAATAAGCAACAACTAAAACAAGGAATAGTCTAAGTAATTGAAAACCTTAACTCTTTTAAATGTTTGCGTTTTCTAAACGTATAGCCAATTTTATTCTGATTATATATATATATATATATATATATATATATATATATATATATATATATATATATATAGATATAGAATTAATTTAAATTAAATTTGTCTTACTGTGCATAATAAAATTTTGTCTGTTGTCAAAATGTCGTTTGCGTTAAGATTGGGCCTGGCATTAAAATCTCATTGAATTAACTTTCTTATTATTTACAAATTTATAAATAAAATTAAAGCACAAGGTTATAACTAACGATCTGCTTGCGACCTGCATCTACAAACCTTTAGATTTGCCATTATTATTGATCAGTAACTATCACTTTACAACAAAAATCTGCAACAAAAATAGTTGCTGCACACATAAGTCGTACGTGTATATGCAGGTTTTTGTTATTTTTGTCCAGAAAGAACTGATGAAGACACCCACCCACTAATAATAATTAATTACCGTCCTAACGCACATAATGATATCCCTTCTACATTTGTTATTCCCTGAGTCGGTCAATGGAAATTCCTCGATAATTGTGCTTTACGACAACAAGTATCCTTTTCCAATAAGCGTGATTCATCGAACTTCGTTTATTTTCAGCGAAGTTTGTTCTTACCAACAGACAGGTTTTAGCAAGATATTTTGTTTTTTATTGTCATGGAATAAAGTTTTTGTCGGAAATGACAAATTCACCCTGGATTATAATGGCTTATGTGATTACTGAGCATTACCGGATGTAGTATCGCTTAGTCAACGAATCTCATTTTTGATAGACTACATGTTTTAACAATTAAAAAGACAGGTTTGATCGCGATTAAACAAGAAACGATTTTTCTGACGAAAAAGGGAAAACAAAAAATGGTTCGATGTTACATACCTGAACTATGTGTATACCAAGCTAACGGTGGAAAAGAATTTAAAGACGTTAATATTTAATGTAACAGCTCAGAACAATTCGCCGACATATTACCTAAATGAAATTCAAATTTCATTTACGCGGTACCAATTAAAACAAGCGAAATTTGCCGTTAACCAATGGCTTGCAAGCTTACGTTTGCAAAAGTATATAAGTTAGGTGCATTTGCAATTCATCAACACACACGTTTAACTTTTCATACTGTGCAATACGCGTTGTTGCTGTCGCGCTACACATTTGACAGTTTACCTACGCTGACTAGTCATTTAAATATAAGTCGCGCCAATCTTATTGTTGCTGCACAACTAGTCATACTAATCGGACTTCTACGTGTGCCAGCCACCACGGTGTTGCCGCAGATCTTCAAAAACGCAATTCTGAGCCTTCACACAGCAACTCACCTCTCTGGTTTCGACAACTCTACGAAGGAACACCGCCCTGTCCACCTGAGTTGGCCTCAAGTGTGTAGAAGTACCTCTAGACACTGCAACACTACCTAACTTTCTAGGCATTTGCCGGAGAACGCAATTCCGGTCCTGATAAGAGCTAGCCACAGTAACTGTCTCTCATTATCTACGACCTTTGAATGCTTTGTAACGTCGTACGACATCTTCTCGCAGCCGGGGCATTCACAGTTTGATTTTACCAACTGATATGTATAAGCCAAATATTTTGTACATTATTGTCGCGAAATAAAGATTTTTTTGTCGAAAATGGATAATTCACATTGGATTATAACGGCATATGCGATAACTGAGCATTAACAGATGTAGTAACATTTAGTCAACAAAATCTTATTTTTGGTAAACGGAATGTTTTAATAATTAAAAAGTCAAGTCTGATCGTGTTTATGCAAGAAACGATTTTCCTGATGAAACAGGGAAAACAAAAAGTGGTCCGCTATTACAAACATGAACTTGGTGTATATCGAGCTAACGGCGGAGAACAATTTAAAAGCCTTTTAAAATTAAATGAAACCTCTTTCACCGTATTTCGCAAGATTTAGTGAATATGTTACCAGGGTTTATTTGGGTAAATATGCTATGCCAGCCTTAATTTTACTTCTCAGGCATTACGAATAATATTACTTAGTAATGTGGCACCCATTTATCAAGAGTGCGTGTGGAGTTTATTCAATTAATACTTTATAAACCGATTTTTTTTAAAAAATTAGATCCCGTAACCTGAAATAGAATTAAAATAACACACAAAGAAAAAAGCGTTTATTGTGCGAAATTCCAAAAATATGGAATATCCGAGCAGATATGCTCTATGAAAAAATTAAATTGATACTTAGAGAAAAGAAATGAGTTTTGGAAATCAGAATCAGCCTAATCAAATGTAAGTGATGCAATTTAATAGGCGACTTATTATTTGAAGTCACCGAAATATCTGAACCACCTAATCTACTAGAAGTAATGCTAAAAAATCGGACGTTTCAACGTCAATAAATTATGCGTAGTTAAAGAAGTAGTAATAGAGTCAACATCAAGAAAATTAATTTACCATGCCAATTGCAATCATACTCAATATTTAAAATAAATTTTATTAACTATTAAATGTGTAACACTCAGGATTTTGATGAGAAGCTAAACCTCAAAAACGTTTTTGTAATTAGAACTACTTTATAATGTCGGCTTATCCAGCAAAATTTTTATAGTTTTAAATGAAAACAAAATGGGTCCACGAGATTACGGATTTTCAAATGATAACTCTAACTGGCCTCATTTTCTGATAAAGGAATAATTATGATGTAGAGTTACTGATCAGGTTGCCAAGTAGGGCATAATTTAAAATAACAAAATAAACGATTATATTACGTTATTTCCAACTTCTACTTAATTGAAAATAAAAATGTATAATTTAGCGCTTTCCAACAACTACAAAGATTTAACAATAATACAAATAATATTCCCCATTCGAATGTCATTTCATCATAACTATGTAGTTCAACGTGGTCAATATGCATATGTATATATTATTAGGAAATAAGTATTTTCGTTCAATTGACCTTATTTAATTAGTTGATAAATTTTAATCATCTAATGGAGCCACGAAATTTACAAAAAGTCAATTAACTCCGATGTCAATTGGCACTCTGTAATATAATTCAGTTCATGAGAAAGTTGCTTTGAACATTAATAAATGGACCATCGGTTCATTATCCAATTTATGTCTATAAATTTCCTACCACAATTATTTTCAAACTGACAAAGCTCTTGTGCTTTTTAATTTTGAAATTAGTTATGACAAAAAATAATTTGTATCATACATGGTGTATCCAGTTGATAGTTGGATATAAAGTAGAAAACTGCGTGCACAGCCATACGAAAGACAAAATTGACTAATGTTTCACGGAAATATTTAAACATAAAAAATGAAATAGAAAATTATAAATAACGACAAAAATGCTCATATAGGCAAACAAACTATTTGTGATATTTACTAGAGATAGAGACAGAGAGAAAGGGAGTACCTTGATCCTATGAGCATATTTAGCAAGAAAACTCAAAGAATTGAGGCTAACTAAACCACTATACAATGCCATTATGGCCAAATAAGTTTAGGGGCAAGGCAACATCAGCAATACAGCTTCCTAGCGGGTTTCACTGTATCACGTAATAAACAAAACCGAACCTCGCAGCTAACTTTCTTCTACTAAGAAAAGAATATTTCTTGGCACACGTGTCCATCTTATAGCATATTGTGGAGGTAAATTATTCTGTGGGAGATGAAGTAAATCCTCATATAAATATCAATAAGTTTTTTTTGGATAACTGATGTTATTGCAGGTTTTTTTTAATATTGTAATATTTTGGTGATCTTTACTGCGCATAATGTCGAAAATTTGGATTTCTTAATGGTGAATTTATTATTTTGTTTTCTTTAGATTTTGAGTTGCGTGGTACGCATACTGTATGTTCCTGGCTTAACATTATTTATTTTCTGGAAGACATTTAACAAAGCGATAATTTGACAGGAAAATATTGAGATCCATGACAGTTTTTCATTCTTATCGACAATAAAAGTAGGATCTCAAATTAGTTTAGTGTAATAACTGTAAAAATTCTGGTTTCATTTTTTTCATTTCCGACAAGAATTCGTTGGCAATAAGTGAGACGATAAACACACATATTTTATAATGCATATATTGCAATAAATCTTATTATATATTAATGGATAACAGCAATAAGGGCCAGGATACCATGCAATTAACCAAATTACATATAAAAGGTACTTAAACTATTCTAAATTAGATCAGCATTTAGCATATTTGGGTAATCCGAGCCTTCCGTCTCAAGGCCACCCCTATGATAGTCATCAAAATGCCTTTATAATATATATATATATATATATATATATATATATATATATATATATATATGTAGTATATATATCTTTCGGTTAGCTACTAGATTTGTCAAACATAAAAAATAGATCTTCAAATCTTAACAATCATTATCGAACTTTCATTTATATAAATATATTTTGTTCTAAATAATTTAATTAATTAAGTTTTGAAATATATTTATTTATTTATTTATTTATTTATTTACTAATTTATTTATTTATATATTTGAAACAATGATAATACGCAAACGGAAAGTTCATTTAAATACTGTTTGTTGCGAAGAACTAATATATATGCAATTATGTATTAGGTGTTGCGAATCTAGTAACAAATTATTTTAGATGTGATCAGAAGAATAACCCAAAGACAGCATGAACGGGGAGCATAATTTCATTTACATTCGTTTAGTGCTTACTCGGGACTCATCAGTAGGAGCCGGTATTACGCCCTTTAACCACTATATATTTGGGTGAAGTATTTGGGATGATAGGACGGTACTATCTCCTAGACGAATATGTAAACATGCATTAGTGTATCTAACATCATATAAAGTCTTTGAATATGTGACTTCAACGCTAACTCACACTATATAATATATATATGGAGTCTGTAAAGGATACTAACACTATGGCTACTGTGTAAATAGCCGATACCAACATTATAGTAATGAATAAGTACACGGAACTAACGTAATGGATATCATCGTATGCTATAGTTCACCGAAATTGAGAATTACAACTATTTATGAATACCTGTTATTCCAGTATATACATACACTTTGGCCTTGATGAATAACAGTTATCACATTTTGCGGTAAGCATGACATCATTCAATTCAATATATAATGGTAAGATACTGGTTGTTGCGGTGAGCTAATATATATGCATGTATGAATTAGGTGCTGCGAATCTTGTAACAAATTAGTTCATTTGTGACCAGAAAGATAAACCAAAAACAGCATGAATGGAAAGTATAATCTCGTACACATTCGTTTCGTGCTTAGTGGCGACTCATCAGTAGGAGCCGGTATTATGCCCTTTGACCACCATATATTTGGATGAAGAATGTGGGATAATAGGACAGTTCATTGTTTTGAAAAACGAATTTTATTTTATTTATACGTTATTATTGAATAAATAAACGAAAATTATTATTTCTTTAACTAGAAGTTTTTATTCGGCCTTCACACTTTAACGCCAAATTTTTAAAGTCTTGTGATCTTAAGCTAAAGGAGACTATCCGTAAAATAAGCGATAAAAGATTACTAAAATTTAAATAAATGGCTGGTAAAAAACCCATTTTCTTCAATCATTAATGTAGATCTAGCTGGCATTCGCTTGCCAAAGAATATACCAACC
>JAQBSW010002535.1:32500-101368 GCA_029291075.1 Eudiplozoon nipponicum | reverse complement strand
AGTGAATTTTATCGGAGAAGTTGGTCACAACTGAACTAATTTGTTGCTAGGTTCGCAACACCTAATTCATACTTGCATATATATTAGTTCTTCACAACAAACAGTATTTAACTGTAATATATTAAATTGAATGATGTCATGCTTACCGCGAAATGTGATAACTGATATCGATCAGGGCCAGAGTGTATGGATTTACTGCAGTAACAGGTGTTCAGGAATTGTTGTAATTCTCAATTTCGATGAACTATAGCATAAATTGATATCCATCATGCTGGTACCATGTTCCATCGCGGAAACCATAGTGTTAGTACTATGTACCTTTCCGGTAAAATAATGTTGGTATCGGTTACTAACACAATAGCCATAGTGTTAGTATCCTTTACAGAATCGGTATATATATTATATAGTGTGAGTTAGCGTTGAAGTCGCATTGTCATAGACTATATGATATTAGCTTCACTATTGCAGGTTTATACATTCGTCTAGGAGATTGTACCGTTCTATTATCCATTATTCTGGACCAAAATATATAGTGGTTAAAGGACGTAATAGCGGCTCCTACTGATGAGTAGCCAGTAAGCACGAAACGAATGTGCATGAGATTATACTTTCCGTTCATGCTGCCTTTGGTTTATCCTTCTGGTCACAACTGAACTAATTTGTTACTTGGTTCGCAAAACCTAATACATACTAGCATATATATTAGTTCTTCGCAACAAACAGTATTTAACTGCTATATATTGAATTGAAAGATGTCACGCTTACCACGAAATGTGATAACTGATATCGATGAAGGCCAGAGTGTATAGTTTAACTGGAGTAACAGGTGTTCGGAAATTTTTTGTAATTCTCAATTTGGGTGAACTTTAGCATAAATTTATATCCATCAGGTTGGTATCATGTACCGACTCGGAAATCATAGTGTTAGTATCCGGTACTCAGCGATTTCAAAAAAAGGTATCAGTTACTAACAAAATAGCCATAGTGTTAGTATCCTTTACAGACTCGGTATATATATATATATTATATGGTGTGAGTTAGCGTTGAAGTCGCATTGTCGAGACTTTATATGATGTTAGCTTCACTACTGCAGGTTTACATATTCGTCTAGGAGATTGTACCGTCCTATTATTCCACATTCTTCTACCAAATATATAGTGGTTAAAGGGCGTAATACCGGCTCCTACTGATGAGTCGTCAGTAAGCACAAAACGAATGTGCATGAGATTATACTTTCCGTTCATGCTGCCTTTGGTTTATCCTTCTGGTCACAACTGAACTTATTTGTTACTAGGTTCGCAAAACCTAATACATACTTGCATATATATTAGCTCTTCGCAACAAACAGTATTTATCTGTAATATTTTGGATTGAATGATGTCATGCTTACCGCGAAATGTGATAACTGATATCGATGAAGGCCAGAGTGTATGGTTTAACTTGGGTAACAGGTGTTCGGAAATTGTTGTAATTCTCAATTTGGGTGAACTTTAGCATAAATTTATATCCATGAGGTTGGTATCATGTACCGACTCGGAAACCATAGTGTTAGTATCCGGTACTCATCGATTTCAAAAAAGGTATCAGTTACTAACACAATAGCCATAGTGTTAGTATCCTTTACAGACTCGGTATACATATTATATAGTGTGAGTTAGCATTGAAGTCGTATTGTCGTTGACTTCAGGTTATGTTAGCTTCACTGTTACAGGTTTACACATTCGTTTAGGAGATTGTACCGTCCTATTATTCCACATTCTTCTACCGAATATATAGTGGTTAAAGGGCGTAATACCGGCTCCTACTGATGAGTCGCCAGTGAGCACGAAACGAATGTGCATGAGATTATACTTTCCATTCATGCTGCCTTTGGTTTATCCTCCTGGTCACAACTGAACTAATTTGTTACTAGCCTTTTTATATTTTTGTATTTGTTCATGAGAAAATTCCGAGAAAGTTGAAGTTAATATAAGCTATAAATGATTACAGTAATAAACTAATAACCGATGAAATGTATATTCTTGATCCATCAGCCGAACATTTCTAGGTACAATTTTCTTTTGAACCTGCATCATCTGTTTTCCGTGACAGTGTTTTATCATCAAATATGTGAATCACTAATCTAGATTCATGATCACAGTTAGAAATTCTTTTTAAAATGCTGTGCTGCAAACATTATTAAACGATGGGAGTTGAATTATTTTTAATGCGTTAACTAATCTGTTTATTATTGTATTATGTGAGGCGGCCGTGCTGGTTGCTTAAGACGAGTTGACCGTCATTCCAATAACTTATAAAGACAATCACAATTCGTGTGATAACCATCATAGTCTAAACGTGACTCTAGTCTTATAAGGGTTATTCGCTTTGCTTAGCTTACGCCGTCTCCAGTAGAGATGAATATACAAGATTTCGGCTGGGACAATGTTATTGAGATAATGTTTTTACCTTAAGGTCATTTCTTCTACAATGTTATGTATTTTGCTGTACGAAAGTAACCATCTTTCTGGACTTCAGCATTGCGTTTGAATTAGGGAATCTAAGCGTTCTATTTTATATTTAATCGAAAAATGGTATTCCCGCTAAATTTATCAGTATTATTCGAGTTATTTACAAAAGTGCGGTCTACCATGAATTATCACACAACTTTACTACCAGCGTTGGCGTCCGTAAAATATTTGCACTTCTTTATTCGAACAATTTTATTATAGTAGCTATACTTTTCCAAACCTTTAGGATGCCGGCGTCGAATTTCTCCTAGGTAGTAGACGAGTCAGCCCTGACTATACAGACGGTATTGTACTATTATTTGACTATTGAAGTTCTGTTCATAACACCTTAAATAGATAAGCAATTCCCGTTCTATCTTTCGGTTTGAATTTCGTAATTTATTAATATAATATGAAACTGCAGAATCACTTATCACCCACTTCAATTCTACGGTTTCAACGTTAAGATTTGAATTTAGTTTTTATTTTCACATCTCTTAATGGCTGTATTAATTTTAGCGAGATGAATAAGAGAATAGAACGTGCTAGTGCAAACTTTTCCGATTGTTATGAAAAACGATAATTTACCATTTTCTGTCAAAGTTGGCTGTAGCATCTGTACTTAAAGTTTTGTTATACGTTTGGTAGACTTGAGTCTTAAGAGTAGATCTTAGATGCTAAGAGGCGTTCGACTGTCGTTGTCATTAAAGCATGTGCAATAGATCTGACCTATAACGATTAAATATCGTTGACACCCGTAGATGTATTTTTGAATCTCACAAGTAGTTTTCTTCGATACAAAATCAATTTTAGTTATCCAGTAGAGTGCTGTACTCTTGGGCAGCTCCAGATTGACGTAAGACGCAAGGTGAGCACATTTTTATATGACAAGCAGATGAAGTCAATCAAAATAAAATTAGGTACTATGCGATCAGACCATCAGTATCATCATCGTCCTGCATAGTCATACAAAAGCCTAAAGTAACTAATGTTTAACTGTCACATAACCATTAGAATCGATAAAAAACAAGAAATTCTTTATAAATAACGACAAAAACAATAATTTAGACACAAATTAGTTGTATGTCTATGTGTGTATTAATTTCCATAACTCACAGAAGTGAGGCCTACTGAACTCTACACAACAATATTATGGCCAAGTCAGCAATACAGATACTTTTCGTGTTTCACGGTATCATGTAAAAATATTTGAAAACAAAAAATGTTAATGATATATGGCAAAGATCACATCCGAATTAAAGACCCGTAATATGAGACGGTAAGAGTTGTTTATTCGTAGCTGGTTCGCAATATGGATTTGGTTTTTCAAATAACGATAGATTAATGCCTTTAAGCATCCAGCCTTCGACGCTAAATGAATAATTTCACTTCCTTATAACATAACTACATGTTTATATGCGTTATGCACACGAACTTTAAGGCGGAGTGAGATACTCGTTTTATCATAATTGGCAAAGGTCAGAGAAAATTACTCTAGCAGTCGTGATTATAATATACACCTCGTCAGACTTTGTTTGTGTTATTGTTACAACTGCCAAGATATTAAAATCTGCAACTACTTTCAGATCCTCACCTGAAAGCCACAGAATTGAAGTGAGTGATATTTGTTACTGTTGAGCTATCTTACACTGAGAGGTTGTGAACTTCATAACTAAATATAAAACGACGAATACTAATCTGTTCAAGATGTTTTGGGCTGAATAATTTTGTCGAATAACAATACTACTACTTAGGTGAACTTGGATCCTGTATATTGAATGTATTGATGCATACAGTTAATAATAGTATCTTTAAAACAATATACAAACATGGAGAGTGGTAACTAATGACGGACACAACTGCTGGTAGTAGAGTTATCTCAATTCATTGTAGACCATAACTCGACCATAAGTGTTTGTGTAGAGAGTCAAATACATCCTTTAGGATTAATAAGTCGGCTATTATGGATCGGCGACACATGTTGTTGTTAAAGTACTTTCTTTATGAAAATAATACATATTAAACCTCGTCCTGGCTAGAATCCGGTTATTCATCTTATTGAATGAAATTTACACGAAACAACGGGACGGAGTATATTAATCTAATCAAATTAAATAAAGAAACGACTGAAGTCAAGCTTATAGGACGATGGTTATTGAACGGATACCGATTGTCTTGTCTTAGGTTATGATTGATGATCGACTCGCTTCAAACAACTGACATTCTATATAGTATGAGAAAGTTCAATCAGCATCGTAAAGCAGATCATTGAGGTCTGCAGCTTTTCAATTTTTAAGCGATAAGATGGCATACCGGATTTTTATCACACTGTTGGTACAGACATACGTTCATGAATCGAAACTGATACAGTTTCCAAGGGAATTTATTTTTAAGTGTTAAGCCCACATATCTACACGATACATTTTGACACTTATTAGATTATTGGTGCCATAATTTGTTGTTTCGCAAATTAAAATTTTTTTTGACTCGTTGCACTAATAATTTTGAACAAACGTCTACTACTACATGATGCAAACGTTTCTTGTATCTGTTAAAGCTGGAATTTTACACCTAATTTTGTGTAGCTCCAAAGAGTACAATAGGACCCAATGGCTGATTCTTCGTGAGCCTACACTGACATATGAAAGGGTATCTGCTGATGTTATCTTCGTCCTCTGTAAGAAAAAAATTCCACTATCAAGTCTAGTTAGCATTGATCTAAGAAAAGCTTCATATTTTTGACGGATATACAACTGCTCGCGTTCGTTTCCATTTGATTGAGGTTTATTCATTTTGAGATTTATGTAAATTATGAGAGCAAATCTCCAATGGATAAATGCATGGTCAGTCTTCACATGTGCTCCAAATCGAGTCATCATCATCATCATGTCTAGCCATAAAAAAGTCAAAAGTGACTAATGTTGAACTGCCATATAACCATAAGGAATGAAAAAAGTATATAAGTGAATTTAGAGAAATTATTATTGAGATCTACGAGAGAGAGAGGCAGGGAGAGAAGGAATATCTTGCTACTATGAGTAAATTTATCAGGATAACTCACAGAAATGAGGCAAACTAAACCTCTTCACAACACCATTATGGCCAAGTTAGCATTCGGACAAGGCGACATCAGAAATACAGCCTCCTTGTGGATTTCACTGTATCACGTCATAAGCAAACCAAAGCTCGCAGCTAACTTTGCTCTACTAAGAAAAGAAAGTTACGAAGATGATTCCACTAGACATCTGCAACAAGATCGCCACTGAGCTCGATTCGATGCCATATCGCTAAGTGTTTCTAACCAGCGAGGACCTCATCCTGGCAGACGAGTGGGTCCTAAACTACCCAAATGGGATGTAAGTGACTTTAATTGTTTCTGCCATGTCAAGATCTACCCATCTTGTTTCTTACGACAATTTGGTGCTGGATGAGAGAACAGAGCTCTACTGGGCAATCGAAATGAGGGCATACGCAAAACGTGACCGAGCCAACGAAGTTGATGGAGCCTTATTTGTTTTTCTAACGACGAGCTCTTATTGTCAGATCCAAAAATACGTCTACGGATGTCAACGTTAGTTATTCGTTGTTGGTAACCAACATGTGCTATACTTCTCAAACAACGATGATCGAATGCCTGTAAGCGTCTCAAATCATCAACTCTAAGAGGCCAAGTTTCACTAGCGTATAGTAAGACTGCGCGTACAGATGCATTGTAAACACGACCTTTAAGGCAAAGTGAAATATTTGCGTTTCTCCATAAATGACGAAGGTTCGAGAAAGCTACTCTAGCTTTCGCGATCCGTATTCTCACCTCATCGGACATATTGCCTACGTTATTGATAGAGCTCCCAAGATATGTAAACCTGTCGACTATGTTAAGACCTTCATTCTGCAGTCGCAACGTTGGAGTGAGTGGTGGGTGATCCTGTAACAGTATCTTACATTTAGATGGTGCGAATTTCATACCGAAAGACGGAACAACGTCTGTTAATCTATTCAAGGTGGCCTGGGCAGCATGCTGATTGTCGAATAATAGTACGATATCGTCTGCATAGTCAAGATCAACTAGTTTATCTCCCGGGGGAACTTCAACTTCCGTGTCCTGAATGTGTGGGAGAGTTTTTCATAATAGCATCGATTACAAAATTAAACAAAAATGGGGAAAGTGGACAACCTTGACGAACACCACTGCTGGTTGTAAAGTTATGCGTTAATTCGTTGTAAACCTTAACGCGACCAGAAGTATTTGTGTAGAGAGCTCGTATAATATTAACAAATTTAGTGGGCACACCGCTTGTCGACAAAATATGGAATAAAAAATTGCGATCCACCGAATCAAATGCACCCTTGAAGTCTAGAAAGACGACTATTGTGGGACGGTGATATGTCTCTGTTCGAGAACTTGCCTTAACGTAAAAATATTATCTATACAACCTCGTCCTGCGCGGAATCCGGCCTGTTTTTCTCTTGTATGTGATTAACGTGAAGCGCTATGACGACGTAGGATAATCGAAACAAATAACCTTGATACGACCGGAGTCAAATTTATACCACGATGGTTATCGCACGAATTACGATTGCCCTTTTTGAAGATGGGAATGATGGTCGACTCATTCCAGTCAAGTGGTACGGTTTCCTCATTCCATATAGTATGAAAAAGTTTGGTCAACGCTCCTGAAATTATATCGCCACCATCCTTAAACAATCCCGGAAGCAGATCATCGGGACCGGCGGTCCATTTGACGAGACAAGTTCAAATGGAGATAGTCCATGAAGTGTCAGAGCATCTAGGCGGGGTAGGTTGGGTCCGGACAGATGAGTTTAGGTGTGAGATCGAAAATGATGGCGGATCGGAGGTAGACGTCGACCAATGGAGTCCATTGTCGTGGAAATTGAGTTGATGGAGCATAGCATAGACCTGGATGGAATCTGCTGGATTGAAGCGAGCGAGTCTTGCAGGGGTAGCAGGCATCCGTAGAACGAAGTTCTGATTGAAGGAAGACGAGGGGGAGTCGATGGCCGAAACAAACTGTTGGTTGATCGGTAGGGCTGTTGAGTTTCCGGTCTTCCACTGAAACAAGAAGGAAAGGAATTGGATAAACAAAACGTAGTAATGTATCCCCAATGGGGATATGATGGGATCAAGAATGGGCTGAGAAGAGGTATCAGTGAGTCGAGAAAGAAAGATTAAAACCAGAGGGGTAAAGTGGAGAATTAGATGACTTCCTGAGGGATTTCGCCCTCCGAAGTCAGTAAAGAGAATAGCCTGGGGTGAAGGGAATGTTATGGATTGAGAAGGTCGTATCGCAAAGAAGTTTGTTGAAGAAGTACTGATGGGCTGCATTTTTAAATTTATTATTATTATTATTCTATTTAATTTTATAGGAAGTCGGAAATTAATTTATCGTTGGCGTCGCGCTGGTGTTTCGCGTTTTCCTTTGATAATTTTTTATTTTCATTATAGAGATGAAAATATGCGTTTAATATTAGATCGTTGCTTTTTTTAATTCTTTGCAATACATATACTTTTGAATTGTGCATAATTCGAGTTTTCTGTTTTCTGTACCTGTCTGGCTTGATTTTCTCTAGCAAGTTTCATTTGCCATTTTACTTTCGGTCCGGTTTTAGAAATTTCGATGTTCACAATATATTCGAGTTTCCGTCTTCATTTGTGCATATAGGGATCTTTCATGAACAGGTAGTTTAATTATTATGTTTTGCGCGTCTAATCTCTTTCCAGGTTAAATACTCGGTGGAACCTTCATGACAAGCTTCAGCTTATGCGCTAAGGGCAATACCAACGCACCATTTACTGGCTCGAGAGAACTCTGTGGAACAAGATGTTCGAGGCCAATAATGCGTAGATAGGGATGGTGCATGCGGTACTGTAATGCCCGTAGGATCCTGTATTCTGGTTTCAGATACGCAACATATGTCGATTTCTAATTTATCCAATTAACGAGCAAGAGATTCTTGTTGTCCAACTTGTTTTAATGTTCGCACATTAAATGCGCCTAGGTTAAAACCTAACCTAGGTTTAATGAATGATCGTCTACTAGAACCCTTTTCGATATTTGGCGACCTGGTATTGGGCGCAGTGTTGTGATCTAAACCAACCATATTCATAGTATCTAAAAGAGTGTTATTGTTAGATTGAGAAGAGGAAGGGGAAGGAAAGGAGGCAGAATCGGAGATAAAGTTGCCTGCAGTAGCCCGATTTCGCTTATCCACCCTGCGCGGCTCAGCAGATAAGGCGACCCTTTTTATACTGCGCGACGGCCGATGCAGTATGTAATCATTTTAAGTTGTACTTGTCATGGTTATATGTGGACTGTAAAAGAACACTAGGTCGCCCATTCCTAGTGATGGTTTTTATTCAGTTTTCCTTTTCCTAGATAGTCTGCTCACCAAGGCTGATGAGCACTATATGCGCAGATGTCAGTGACCAAAGTTTCTCTCAGCAGCCGAAACTAGCCCTTCACGTCTGGAACGCTTGCTCTCATTCCGTCACTACACATTTTTTTAAAAAGTTGCAGCGCAGTTAGACAAAACTCGAGGCTTCAATTGAAACGGGATGATGGCTGTGTCCCTTTATGGCCCGGCAAGGTTCATGCTACCAATCCCGGGTTGACTAGCTTGAGCCCGTCGGTCGTCAGGCCGGAATTTCAATGGCTTCAGGTATTAAAGGATTATAAATCTGTTTCACCTGAAGGATTAACTAACTAGAGACTTAAGGTGACATATGACTTCAAATTGAGTGTTGGAAGCTGCAACTGTGGCTCTGGGGATAGAATCCAAACGTCGAAGCATATGTGCCCTTCTTCGAATCCCGTGTGCTCACAAATTTTGGGCAGTACTGGAAGTGTTCCCAGTAAGGATAAAATGGGTTTACTCGATGAAATTCCTTTGCTAACTGATTCATTTTTTCGTTTATACTAACTATATATATATGATATGCATATTAATTAGTACTATATATATATATATATATATATATATATATATATATATGATATGCTTATTAAAAGAATAAATATTTTTCATCATAAATATAATCAATGAAGTATTCTTTAAGAAATTGCATTGAAATATGCTATTAGCACGAATCATATTTTGCATTTAATTCTTCATTTTACCTTTTATTTAAACAATGGAAGAGTTTACATAGGATTTATTGAAAATCTTGTTTAATTGTTAGTTTAGATTGCTTTTCTAATTTGTGAGAAAGACACTTCATAATTTGAAGATTGCATTAATTAATTCTACCAAAAATAATTCTTGCTGTTTTGTTTCCTCTATAAAACTAAAAATCAAAACTAGTGTCTACATATTTACTTTAACAAATAATTATATTTATTTTTTGAAATTTATAGAGCATTCAGCCTTTTGGATGTCGTTCATGGTTTGATACATTTTTTGTACAATCCTGGCTTTGATAGCGTTCTTAATAATGCTTTTCGGCTTGACTCAGGAGAAGATCCTGGGAAATTTATTGCGCGCGCCTTAGCGGGATTCAAGGTTAATGGCACTGCATATCCACCTAATGAAGAGTGGTGTTCGTGGGCTAAATCTGCTGGTGTATTCCCGGAGGATAATGATGGCGATGTAAATGATTTTACAAAAAATATTTTTTAACTACTTTTACGATATTATCTAACCATTTTATAAATATTTATTTCGCAGTGAAACTATAAATAGCACAGCTATGGATTTTGTTATCATAAAGCAGTGTTATATGCGAAGTGTAAATTTTAAACACAAGTTTTAAATCGCAGGAATAATTGTAAACTAATTGACAGAAACAGTTATAAACCGTTGTCTTGAGATTTCATTTTTCAAGTTTTGGCACCACCCAATTAAAGTAAGTGCTAATTTGCAAGGTTTATGTTTTCCTCTGAGGGCCAGCACGAAAACTTAAAAGAGGATTAATTAATGCAAACTTTGCTTCTGGAATAAGTTGTTCCACATTTCTGTCCTCTATTTCTCAAAGTCCGTCTTCTTAGAATGTTCTAAAATGTTTGCGTTAATATTAATCAAGTAGACAGTACAATTTTAAAAAAATATGTATTTCAGATTATGTATTTATTCATATTCGTTAGCAAAGACAACATTGTGATAGAAAATAAAATTTGATAATCTTAATAAATATGTTAATTACCACTTCGGTCAATAGTAAATGTGTGCCAGATTAATATCAGAGCTTGGTTTGTAGAATAATAAACTTAAGACAGAGCTGAACTGAAGTGGTTATCGACAGTTGCGAACAATCTGATATGTATAATTTGCCGACTGTTAAGCACGAGCAGATTTTCTCGTTCAATTTACCGACGATTTATATTATTGGAGATGTATGTCAGCTTAATGAAATCATTCAGCAATAGATGGTCACCAACTCGTTTAATGCTTCATTCGACCAAAAACCAGTCGGCCGAGGCCATCCATCCTAAAGCTGTTGAATAGAACTACAAGCGCATAATTTGAAAAAACTAATGAAATAAATATTGTCATCTTATTTAAAGGAGTATTCAGCGACCACAATTATCGTACCACAAGGACTAGAAATCCTTCGGGAAATATGGATAGTATATTTTTAATATTGATGACGATGACGGATTTTGATGATTTCAGGACATAATATTTATGTGAAACGCGTATTGCAGAGGTTTTCTTATGCGAAATCGTCTTCTCGCAGTTATGTAAACTAGGGTAATTTGTACTTTAACTAACTGCGACTTACGCATTTGTATATAAGATTTTACCGTCCTATTTTCCCAGCTTCTTCAACAAAATATTTAGTTGGTGAAGGACGTAATACTGGCTCCTACTGATGTGTCGCCAGTAAGCACAAAACGAATGTGCATGCGTTTATACGCTAATTTCATGCTGTCTTTGGTTTATCCTTCTGTTCGTATTTGAACTAATTTGTTACTAGGTGCGCAATACCTAATACATAATTGCATATTCCATATGATCAGGTGTACAGAAAGTAACATGCTTCGGATTACTCAGTGCCTGGAGTTGGAACTAGATCGCAATTTTCTGTTACTACAAATTGTACTTTGGTATGTAAGTAGGTAAACTCTATTTTTTAAACTCAGAGTTTTCCACTTTACCGGTAGCAAAAGATTGTAATGTTTTCAATAATTTAAACAAATAATTATCTTTTTAGAAAATACCAGTTCATAATACTTGAATTAAAGAAATATAACTAATCAACGTTTGTTTGAGGTTTGGAAAGTCTCAGACAACAGCAGCGTGTAAACAAATTTTTGTTTGCACAGTTCTGAACAACCTATTTGTGGCAGTAGCCTCAAAAATCGTGTTATTATCGTTTGTTAGTCATATATCGTATACCATGTAGTAGCGCTGTATGCCTAAATATCTTATTTCGATGTTGGTTTTCAATTGTTATTGTCGACGTGGTGTAATTTTCTTGCATACACAACAGATTTGCTTTATCTGAAGCATGTTCTAACCGTTCATGTACATAGCAGAATTTTTGCGATTGAAAGGCGTTTCTTCAAATTTCTATATCGTCAGACTCGCCTAAAGCTTTAATGGGCGACTTTTAATGTGTATATATTGCCGTGGGAAAGAGTTATAGGCCTAAAAAAGGTTGGCGCTAAGCGTCTTTGTAATGCCTTTCGTGTCACAGCATTCAAGTAATTCATAAATCTGTCATTCGTCGTCTCGTTAAGCATGATGGAGTCAAACGCATGTAGGGCCACAATTACGAGGCGAATTGTGTTGTTGTAAAAGTATTATAGTAGATTGTACTCCGAGTTGCAGTCATAAATATCATTTGAATGCTTGTGGAGTGCTAGTTTCATATGTTGAAACTTCACGATTTGCATTCATGGGTTACCGCTTTGCACTATCGGTTTCACAAAGATCCGGTTGGTCACCATTTCCAAATACACATCTGTTTTGTCTTCAATCAGGCTGGGTGCGTATTCGTCCTTTTCTTCCGAAGACTTTAACCACGTTCATACTGATCATTGGAAATTAGGTGCGATCTAATCTTCGTTGACTGGCTACGTTTCGGAACGGCGTTTCCTTGCCTCTAATCACACACACACAGTCAAAATGCTCACAATAGCAGATTTAAACAAATGTGGTAAACTCGTTTCGAAACAGTTCTATTTATATATAATTTTTTTGATTCACCAATGATTTTAAACATGGAACCACTTACTCAGAAACTATATATATATATATATATATATATATATATATATATATATATATATATATATATATATATATATATATATATATATATACTAAGTGGAAATTCTCAATGTTCATTCCAAAACGCAGCTACATTACACTGCATCTACGCTACACCATTTAAGCTGCGTAATCAACACTAAACATAGGCGTTACGGAATGCACATAAAATAATGGCTTCCTGGTAGATTTGATGAAATAGAAAATATAGTGCCACGTGGCACCAATGTGTCAATTCATCAGAATATATGCATAGCCATTTGTTTCACTAATTGTTCACAATTATAAAATAACTTTCCTATTTTCGATGTTGGAAGTATGTAATAAAATGAATGGACAATTTTAATTTTATGGTGCTATTATTTCACATAAATACATGGTGTTTTTTGTACCATTGTTTTGTTTGCGCTTAAAAATAAGCTTGTATCTTAATTCAAATTGCGCGGTTTTCTCATGTTATTTTTAGTTGGATGATTCCACTTTGTCTCCCTTGACGACAGAAGACAAAACAACAGATGAGGACAACAAACTATTTCGTATACAAGTGTTTGCTGGAAAAAATTCCGATTTAGACAAACCAATAGCAGAGGATTCACAGAACGAAAATCTGATCTTGCCCAGAATTGTAAATACATGCAAAGAGCCCAGTGACAACTCTGATATTCATGTATATTATGAAACAATTAAATTGATTTGTTTCGTTCTGGATGATCGCCTCAATTTAAAAACTGATTTGCTCTCCAAAGAAATTGAATACTTTTATTCAACATGTCGCACAAGAAGGGAAGAGTCTCTCTTGGATGTGTCTTACGGAACCAAAAGTTTAAGTGGAACTACATATTATCGACAAGGCCACACTGTTAAAAAATGGGCCTCCGCTGGGCCAAACGCTTACAATTGTATAAATCGCAAAAGAAAAAGATTGCTTCTTAATTGGTGAGTTTATCTGATTAACCTTTATAGCTTTATTGTCTCAAACAATTTTCCTACCCTATGATATATATTTTCCTAGTGTGTGACCAGTTAAGCACAAGTGAGCTAAAATTAAATATCTCTTCTCAAATGCAATTCGACAAGGAAACCTAGCAAATATTTAGCTATTTTTTTTATTTGTATGCAATATTTTAATCGACACGTTTGTGTTGATGTGACAGTTTCTGTATAATTTTCCGTATTTCTGTTGGTAGATGTTAGTACATTGCTGTGGAAACGGATCTGTTGACCCGTGGACTTGAGTTATGACGTCCCATTCCATTTCGGATATGGTTGTGCTCTCAATTTTTTGGACGTCTGGAAATGTGAAGATATTTTTTTTTACTTCTCTTGTTTACAATTAATGTCACAGCCAGTTTTGTCGAATTCTTTTGAGGTTCCTATCAGTTTTCAATGATTTCGCATCAACAGTAACAGTTCTACAGTATAGTAATTACTGTCCAGAAATTGCCGCGGAAACTGCTTGAACCTGGGCACGTCTGCTTTGGAATCTGTTGCTCTAACCACTGAGCCACCCTGCTTTACGGCACCTAAAATGGCCAATATTACACGCATGTTGGGTAGAGTGGCGTGTCAATCGTTCGGACGTTACTATTTATCACACATGTCTTCGGAAACCTCATAATTCGACCACTTACTCAACATACTCCATACATACCTGATCTGCGTTTGACTAACGCAGCTTTCGATTTCGTAATTTTTCTTTTGAAGAATTCGGCCATCTACCTAGGCCCGAAATCTTGCTAAAAAATTACTAATTAATAACTTGTATCGATAAACTTCATTACAGGTGCAACATGACCCTCAAGAAACTTTAATACTGCCATACATATTTGAAGTATTTTAATGAAACCTTCATTAGCATAAATGCAGGTGTCGAAAGAAATGACGTTTTTCAAAATTTCAACAAAATGTATCATCGACTGCACTTTATTTGCGAGGGCGAAAACACTCAGTCTAGCACACGGTCTTTCTTTGACAATAAAGACGAGAAGATGCCAGTATAGAAAGGAAAATACATGGAATGCAGACTTGGACTGGACAGTACATGCATTACCACAGCGCTGACCTAGTTTCTTAAAAGTGAAATATGATCCGCGATTTGTCCTACACAATAAAGGAAATCCGTTTTGAGGAACTACAATGTAAAATACTGTCGGTGCTAAGGCAAATTTATTAGAAAACGGGTACAACAAATATTTTGTTGAAGCCACCATGAAACATAAACAGCGGAAAATATGAATTGATGATATGCCATATCAAAAGATAATATATGCTAGTATGCCTTTAAAACGGGACGCACCATTCAAAATATCTACTCGAAGAATTAAAAAATTAGCGACATCTCGAATACCCAATACACAGGTGATGCTTATTTTTACTATGAAACGCCTATTAAATTTAAATGTTAGGAATAAGTTCCGCAATAGAACAGTCTAACATTGATTGTTCATACAAATGCCATAGGTGCCCTGCACGCTATATAGATCAGACTAGCCGTTTACTCTTTCACAGGCTTTTATATGTTAGTTAACCATTTCGCTAATTAATGCGTTTGCGTATTTGTCATTGGCACAATTGGTCTCGGCGGAATGCCGTGTTTGAGTTTCTTAGAAAAATTGCTAAAATATTTTAAAAAACAAAAAGAAAAAATTACAAATTTAAAAAAAGTGATATATAATAATACACAGAAGAGCGGCAAACTAAATCTCTACACATCACCATTACGGCAAATTGATCGTTAAATCAAGGCAAAATCAACGATGCAGCTTTTCAGTTTTCACTGAATCGCACCACAAGCTAAAGCTAGTATTTTTCCTAGCTGTATATAGGCTGTAAAAGAACACTAGATGTCCAATTCTTAATGGAGATCGTTTATAGTTTTAATTATCCTTCTCCTAGTTGGTTTGCTAACTAATGCTGATGTGAAATATCTGCCTAGTTGCCAATAACCAGAGTTATCTTGAGCAGCCGAAACCTGCCTTTCACGTCTGGCACGCTTTTTCTCATTCCGTAAATACCCATTTAATACTAATCGTTACTGCGTAGTTAAACAAAAATTGAGGATAATGGCTGTAGCCAATTAGACCCGGCGTGGTTTATGCTACCAATACAGGGCCAATTAGCTAGTATCCGTTATTCGCCAGGCCACGAATTTTTATGGCTACGGGCTCCATACTTGATGATTATAAAATGTCGAAACGCGTCAAATCGTTTAATTAACGGTCATTTTTTAAATATTCGGATACCCCGTGACTGGTGCTCATTTCAAACACGTAAAATTTATTTAAATAGTTCAAATCACCACCCGCGCAATAAATTGTTTTTTTCCTAATACCTATGGCCAAGGAAGCAAGATGATAGGTTATGTGTAAAACCTCTAATGTCCGTCTCTCTCAGTTATACTAGTATCTATGTTGTCCAATATCTCTGTGTTAAAATATCTATTCGTAATTGTACTTTTGGCTTCAATGAAAATGTAATTATCTCCTACTGGTTTGGTTATAAGACAAGGCTCGCCTCATTTGCATTTGAACATCAATCTTAGCCCTAGTATTTGCTGTTTTATATTTTTTTAGCAGTTTGTGATTCAATACGTTTGTGCGTTTTACAGTCCGTTTATTCTTTAACGTAACTCCAGATGAAACAAACCATAGTTCGCTTCTGAAAGCGGATATTTTCTGGAGAATAAACTTATTGGGAATTACTTATGTTGGCCAAAATTGTCCCAATGCAATTTCCTCGACACTTCAGCATGGCTTTTCGACTTTGAAATAGCTTGAATTTCATCCATCACTAGATTTTAATCTTCGCAGTTCTTGTACTCAGCTCAAGCCCCTTAAAATTACACTTTGGCAATTCATTCACCTACTAATCTCTGCAAAGTTTATAACTTCATTAATGCCATTTTTTTGCTTTAATCTATTTCTAAGACAATTTCGGCCTCTCTAATAAACTGTTGATAGATCACTCTTGCTTCCTTATATTCATATTTCCTGAAAAGCTAGAAAGAAAATTTATCTTGCCCCTCAATCACCACTTCTTTTAAAATTCCGGTTAACCTATGAAATTACATGATCTGCAGTTTGACTAGCATAGGCTGAATTCCAGTTGTTTTGTTTATTCAAAATACTTAAGCGTCCTTTTGCGGATGTCTTCTTTAGTTCACACATTATCACAAGTTTTAAAAATTAATTTCATGAAGCAAGCGCGATCATTCTCTAGCCATATCATTTATACTTCCGACTTACCTTTCAGTAAATAGTTGTGTGTCACGTGTGTGCATGTTTATAACTTTTATATTCATCCAACCAAGTGTGACTAGAGTGGCTGAATATGAATTTACCATTCAAATGCGTTAGAATATTTGTTTTTATAAACACCATGTGAAATGACGTAACTGAAGTGCCCTCACATTTTCTTTTAGTGAGGGAGGGACAAATAAATCAGAAACGCTCATCATAACCACATGCCATTGCAAGTCAAAAATAGAAATCCGAACGAGCCATGCACGTGCGACATATCTTTCAAGCCACTCAGGTTTTACTCAATAAATGGTTGTCTAATAAAAGTTTTAATATCATTAAATAAGTACACGTCACGCATGTGCATATGTATACAAAACTAAGTATATTCTATTAAATATAATTAATACACATATAAGCCCATATAAATGAAACTGCAGTCAATAGACATTAATTTAAATTTTGCACGCGTCGGACTAATTATTTATTCTGAACGTTTGAAAGGTTGTATTACTAGAGTAATTTCATTAGATAGGGTGGGAGGAAAACACCATAATTTCCAGTCAATAAAATAACATGCTTAATTAAGATATCAAATAGAATAAGTGACGGCTACACAAGAAAATTTTGAAAATTATTTAATAAAAACAAAGTACGGAAAGTAGATGGAAACCCTTTAATAAGCGTTCAATTATCTATGTTTTCAAATCAAACGTAAAGTTAAGGGTGCAATTCAGAAGGACTATATTTTAAATAACTAATTAACCTTTATCAGATAATAAGTCTATTTTCATCCGATGTTATTAAACTTTTACTGGAGCTAGCTTTAGATTTTGATTCATGCCATCGTCTCTTCCTACGGTTAGATAATGCTGCATTTCAAATCAAAACTAAAATTTTTTAGCAGCTGTTTCATTCATTTAAGGTCCAGCATTACCAGGTCCATACAATTATCCTTTGTTCTGTTTGTCTTAGCTACCTTCTCATTATAATTAAATTTACGTACGAAATTTATCATCATTACTCCTATTAAATCAGTAGGGTATCAATTAGCACTTAGAAATGCGGACAGTCGACATAAATTCGTCGTTTCCCTCAAGAAAGTTAAGGGAATAAATCAATTCCCTGTCGCACAAAACACGTATCTTAAAGCATGAATAACGTCTCGTCTGCGTCTAACTTTTGAAATTTACCACCTAAAATTTTCTTCGTTCACAAAAATAACCATTGTTGTTACATATACTGGTTCATGGCTGTTCATGACTTTATCTCTTACTTATAATAAAGGAAATTCTATGGAAGCCTATTCGACTTCAGCTGGCTGTTTCCCGTTCCAGCAACTCCAATCCAGCAACCATCGATATCTGAGAATATCGAACATAGCGTGGATGAAAGTTCGCCTGCAGAGAACCAGGTGACTTTTTATGTGTACATGAATGCATTTATTTTGTTGATTTATTGTCTCATTTTATCGTTAATGAGGAATACCAAATTGCGTGAAAAGCGTTCTGTTTTTATAATTTATTTTTATAAATTAACTATTATTTCAACTTGGTAAATAAGAGTTGTATTTGTAATCCTTATATGAAAGACATCTATGTGATCGTCCCTAAGCCTTCTAGAGTTTAATTATTTTAAAGTAAATCTTTGAAATCTAGTCAGGGATTTTTTAACCTGAGGCTGTTTTGAGAATCAATGAAGCACCAAATTGCATTCATAAAACTTTTTTATTGCAGAAACTTCGAACTTAATTCAGGAAAGCCTTACACTTCAAAATGCGGATGCACAATCGGATTTATGAGATTTCTACCTACTAGCAACATTTAATATTTGGATTGATATTTTACTGTACTTTGTTTAAAATGACAAATTTGAGATTCAGAATGGATAGAACAGTGACGATTTCGATTCATTTTTCGGAAATACAACCAGGGCTGTGGTCATGTTCGAAATACAAAATATTTTTTTTGTTTTACCAGCTGTTTCCACTATGATAAATTGCATTGAATAAATATTAAAAATTTAAATAGATCAAACCGCATTGAATATATATGGAAATCAAAGTTAGATATGCGGCTCTCACCTTTAGCAGTCTCGCTAACATTGAACTTGACTGGAAATGTCGGCTGCACAATTTATATGCAGTCACGAACATTAACTTTTTGTAGCTTTCGGCATATATACACGTATAAGCAATACAATTTAACAATAATTGATTGTGCGGGTGGTGGTAACAATTCTTTAAATCAAGTTTGCGAGCTTGAAGTAAACACCAATCATATTGTATTTAACCAGTCGTTGAACAACATAACAAAACTACCGCCAGGCGCAACGCACTGACGCGTTTCGACCTTCCATGATCATCATCAGAGTACGACGGCAAACTGACTATCGAGGATCAAACCGCATTGAATATATATGGAAATCAAATGTAGATATGCGGCTCTCACCTCTAGCAGTCTTGCATACATTGAACTTGACTGGAAATGTCAGCTGCACAATTTCTATGCAGTCACGAAAATTAACTGTTTGTAGCTCGCGCGCATATACATATAAGCAAATTTAACAATGAATTGATTGTGCGGGTGGTGGTAACAATTGCGTTAAGTCAAGCTACGAGCTTGAAATAAGCACCCAATACCAACGCGTCAGTGCGTTGCGTCAGCGGTTTTTGTTATGCTGTTCGGCGACTGGTTAAATAAGTGGGATTGGTTACTTGATAGATCGCAAACTTGATTTAAAGAGTTATTACTCTGCCACGCAATCAGTTATTGTTAAATTATTTTAGAATGTCCAATATTGAAAAAAATGGTTCATGCTTTTAATTATCCTGTAAATCAACTGATAATTTTAAGCAAAAGCGCTTCTGTACAGTATAAAATATAATTTTAAAATTTATTTCTGAGAATGAATGTTTGCGTTATGTAAAAAATGAATATCTTACATGCATCGAGGTTAAATGTGATAAAATTTAAAGTAGTAGAAACAAATTTGCTAAGGAACTGGAATTCAGCTGCATTTGCTGCATAAGTGATCATTTATTGATCTTGAGCATCCAGGCTTTACATATAAGAGAGAAGAGCATCATCGCATGTGACGTTTCTTTGCAGAACATGCTGGCATAAAATTAATTCATATCCGAGCACATTTGATTGATATATCTAACGTCTTTAACGTACTTTACCTGATTTTCGGATTGCGTACCGAAATGTTTGAATCCACTGTCATCTTGGTTTTTCCAGATATTTCGATATCCATGTACGGATATCTTTTTCAATGGGACGCACATCACACACTTAGTTGACAATCAATATGTCAACGTACTTCGTTTTTTTCGAAAATGGATTTCAAAAGCGTTTTCCATGTGTGATTCCTTGGACTGGGCAGCAATTACTGGAAGGCTGAAGCGTTCTCTTCATAATTAACCACGCGATCCGGAAAAGTTTGTTATAAATTTGTCGAAGAAGAAACTGACATCTTTATAGTGTGAGACTCGGTTACAGCAAAAGTTTTGCATTCTTATCAAAGAAAGACATAACATAGGAAGTAGATTTTGATGAATTGATACATCGTATTCCTTGAGCTCTTCAATGGCTCTGTGTACTCTTTCTCCTCAATACCCAATGTTCGCCAATTTACTAGTGCTTTATCATCGGTAAATACATCTATAAATCCACTGATGAAAAAATACCTGAGCTTTCGTAGTGCTCATTATAGGGCAGGTAATTCCTGCCGAAAATTAGCTGCCCTTCGAAGCGAACCATCAATTTTCGTAACGTAATTCCGATGAGCTCAAAAAGCAGATGGGGGTGGTTGAAGAACGCCGGGCTCTGTCATCACTTAGGTGGTTCGTAACATTCATTTAATTTTATCCATAGTTTAAAGCGGTCTAGCGTTGGGCCTGGACATACAGCTGGTCTCCTCCTCTATTTTAGTGCTGCATTTCTACTTTATGGAATTCGGGCTTTCCAGCCTACACAAATATATATATATATATATATATATATATATATATATATATATACGTTTATTTGACAATCGATTGTCTTAATCCATTTTATATTGAAATCAAGTCCCAATAGGGGCGTTGGAGTATTCGCTACAACAAAAGACTTACGGCAGATAACTTCATGTATTAATAATTTGGTGTCACATTCACCCGATGCCCTATAAATAAATTCTCTCGTATGTTTTACGTTGTTTGTCGGCTAAGTCATTGGTAGTACCGACACATCAGCTCCCTTATCCAATTGCATAATAACTGGCTGCCCGTTGAATATTTCTAAAGAAATTAACTTTAATAAAAATCCTGACTTGTGGCAACGTTTCTCATACTTCGTTTTCTTCAGCCCTTTTTCAAAGGGCTCCGTAATTGGAGCCCGAAATATCTGCAAAAATCATGATGACAGTGGATTCAAATATTTCGGTACGCAATCGGAAAATCAGGTAAATCCTTCAGAATTTGTTATAAGTATGTCGTCCATCTGAGACTTAATTATCCCTAACACCGCAGTGCTGGCAATACTCTTACTAATTTTTATAATCCGCCAGAAGACATTTTGATCAACACAAATGCTTTATTCTTAATCAATTATTTGTTAGTAGTTTTCTCGTATAAAGCGCGTCCATTTAATTAAACAAAATAGAAATATTTATTATTTTATGTTCACTTCTGCCACACGAAGGCTGGTATCATCATTGTGCTAACTGCTTCATCTTAATTCGTGCACTTCAGCCTTGGATAGGTAAACCAGAGTTCTCGACCTCATAGGTGGCTATTACTACATTTATTTCTGCGTGTTTTTCTGAATATGGAAATATCTTTTTGTTGGTAACAACTTTGTTTTTCATTTGCGTCATGGAAAATTTTTCATCTTTGTGAAACTGATAAATGTGTCGTGCCAGACAGCACATTGGGCTTGAAATGAAAAATAATATAATGAGATAAATCGTAAAATTTTATGCCAAATTTGAGCCCGGTTTTTAGATTTCCGAGATGGATGTTTCTCATATACTCATTTAATAATAACAATAATAATAATAATAATAATAATGATAATAATACATTTATTTGGCAACAAAAGCCAACAAGCCCGACAGTTGAAATGATGTGGTACAAAACAAAAGTAGGATATGTAAAGTTGAATGTCATTGTGACTAGCAAAGTATATGACCATAGGGGAGGAGGGAGTTGAGAAAGAGTAGTCCTTTCATCAATTTCGTGATAGTTCGTTCTGAGGGAAAGGAGATTCCATTGGATTGGGAAGGATCGACTAGAGTACAGATCAGAAGAGTCCCAGTATCAATGTCACTAGGGCGTGGTGGATTTCCGACCGGCAATCGGATCTCCTATAAAATACCACATGAGCCCGACGACGGCACCATGACTCGGCGTGTGTTCCCCGCCACAAAAGGGTTCAACAGCCACAGGATTCCATGGACTCCTGGACAGTACCCCGTACTTCCGAATGGCGAATGAGCTCTCAACAGCCACCGGCAACCATGCAACTTACTGCTGCCTTGCAGACTGCGCTTGGATGTGCAAAGGCTAGAGGTGCGTCCTCGATCAAAAAGCCGAGTGGTGAGGGGACACCACTTGTACCAAATTCCCAAGAAACTCCATGAAATGTCACAATTCAATGGAGCCGGCTTATCCTCCAAAAGGAGTCAGCCGCAGTAAAGTAAAGTAAAGTAAGTATCAATGCAGAATTTACAGGTGTCGGACAGACGAATTTGATTCTGAGTTAGAAGAGAGTCCACACGTCAGTGTCGCGTGCAGGGATCACTGACTTCAGTTGAGCGAGGTTACTGAAGTCAGTAATCCCTGCACGCGACACTGATTTGCGGACTCTCTTCTAACTCAGAATAAAATTCGTCCGATAAACGGCCGATACTGTGCTTAAATCTTAAGAACAAAAATTTAGCGTCAATTTGGAGAATGCTCAATTGTTTGTGAAAACGGTGCTTTTGTTGGCAGTTGCCTTTGTCTCTTTCTCTCGTTCTATGAAAATCTATAAAAAACAATTTGGTGATGCCGATTTTACACTGAAGCTGAAAACGAAATTATTACTGGTAAATTAATTTGGTTTAAATTTTGCGTCAATGACATACTTTACGGCAGAGATTATGTTTGTTAACGAAAGTTTGATTCGTATAAGATTATTGAATTAAATTTAAAAAATCGCATCATAGACATTGTGATTTTAACATGTTTGAAATGTGTACTCACATTGCGCTTAATTATTTATCTAGTATGTTATTGTTTATTTAATACACAACATTTAATTAACCATTTAGCACCTGTTATTGTTGCTTATTAATACTGCGTCTAGTTAGGTGGCTACCTGACTATGCAACACCAGAAAATATCTCTCTTTCATACTTTGAAAGCACATACTATTCCTAACCCTTTACTCATTTCTTTGATATTAGCTCATTTTCTTAAAATTGTTGATAAAGTTTGATATAGACTATAATACATGAGTAGTGTTGGATGCAATCACATGTATGTCTACAATGTATGGGGAAGTTATTACTAGACGATTTATCGAAAACTGTTGTTACCATTCACACAATCAATGTTTCTTCAATTGTATGACCTCTATCCATGTGGTGCCAGTAAACATTTATGGTTCGTGACTGCATATAAATTTTTTATCCGACATTTCCAGTCAAATACCATTTATGCGTGACTACTAAATTGATAGATGCATATCTCATCTTGATTTCCTTACATATTCATTGCAGTTTGATCTTTGCGTTTCAGTTTTTCGCCGTGCTCTGAAAAATAACATAGAAGATTAACACACTTTTGCATGTGTAAATAACAACAGGTTTACTATATTGCCTGGCTCTTTATCTTAAACACGTATATTTTATTTAAGTAATCGGAATACAAATTCGTTAATAAACTTTGCTCATAATAAGGGCACTATATACAAGGAGGTTTAAAGAAATGATTGATACATGTGAAAGTGGTAGTACTATAAAAAAATCCAAATTATTTATTAATATTATGTGCAATCACATACGAGCTAATTTTAATCTGATATTCTTAGCCTTTTTCTGGAGCTAGTTTCCAATTCTGATTAGTGCAGTCGATACTCACTACCAGTAGTTATTCATGCGATCAATGTTGTCTTGGAGACTTGGTACATTTATGATGACATCCCTGGATTTAAGTTCAGTAGATTATTTACTCCGTCTCTTTTAATGTTACGACTGCATATGTATTTTCGTCTACAACCATTCCAGTTAGTTGTATTTTCAGTCTCCTCTGAATAACTTCCGATATCAAATTTATAAATATGCCAGTATTTACGTGCGTTGTGTATTATCCTATTACTTCGATTAGTTGTAATGTTTCACCAGCATGAAATTGCTTGTAGTTTTATGATGGATTTTATACACTCTTAATGTGTCTATGGACTAATACTTTCTCATTTTTAATGGAAGGTTCTTTTATCCAGGTTGAGAGTCTGTTTTAAAACAGTTCGGTTGTTATAATTCAATGGTACCGACTTTACTTTTTTGTTTAGTTTGGAGTCCGTTATAACCATAATTCTAGGATCGTTCTTTACTCTTTCAGGTTTTCCATATTTCGATTTTGGATAAAATTTGCTTATGAAAGCCATCATCATTTCTTACATTAACTAAAGAGATACTCACTAACATGGAATCTTTTTCATAATCTGCTTTATTGGGGTGGCTATTATCTATATCTAAAAATCCAAGCCTTCAATTTGACATTATTTTTAACATGCCGATTTTCATAATATATTATTAAAATTAAGATGGATTTCCAACTAATAATCTTTCCAATAAGCATCTTTTTCTTGTTTTCTGGCGCTTTCTAATTAATTTGGAATATATTAACGGCCTGAATATATCCATTCCATGGAAATTCCGATTTCATTCATCAACTCAACTAAACTAAAAAATTAACTTATCGTCCTCGCCCTGACCCAATATAACTTATATGTTACTAATGAACGGTACGAACAATTTAGGCGTTAGGACGTCTTATATATAAGATATTTTTCCGAGTAATGCATACAGGTATTGGTAATCGGAACAGAAGTCAACTGCCTCACTGTAGCATAACTTGTTTACAAAGTTCCTTCTTAAATATAAAATAACTACAAACCCGCATACACTTAATATCTCTATAATATGTTTAATCGCCAATTCTCAGAGCTGATTAAGGGTATCACAAAAAAAGTCCAGCCTTTAGATGTCAGTGTAGCAATAGTCACCTTTAAGACAAAGAACAAAGAAAGAGTCCTATCTAGGGCTGACATTCATTCAACAGAAATTCCTCGCAGAAGCGCCCGTATAAGGATGAAGCAGTCAGCCCAATGATGAAAGCAGACTTCGAGCTGAAGTGAACATAAATTAATTAATGTTTGTAAATTTGTTTTATTAAATCGATGCTCGTTATGCAAGCAAAATAATATATATATATATATATATATATATATATATATATATATATATATATATATATATATATATATATATATATATATATATATACTGAGTAAAATTGAAGCATATGTGGTACCTTTACTTTATGGCTTTTGATGGGTTGGGAACGTTGATTCAAGAACTGACTGCTCAAATTTCCGCTTTGTGGGGAAAGGATGTCACATGCCAGAAAATAGCCAATCAGTTAAAATACGGCAGATTGGTGTTCGGATCATATAGAACGTTGAGCCTACAAAACGGCCTGTTGGTGCGGAAAGAAGGACAAACAATGCAATGGTTTGTGCCAGAATATGTAAGACCAGAAATGATGACCTTTTGGCATGAAACTTGAGACATTGCAGTCGCGATTGTATTGGCCTGGCATGTCCAGAGTAATTCGTAGCTATTGTCAACAGTGCACTACATGCCAACGTTGTCAGCCACAAAAACGATATAATTCACTCCGATTGCTTTCAATGCCACTGCCGGTAGCGAGCTGCGCGGTGTCCTGTGCGTTTTTCATGGTCGATAAGTTTACCCGATGGGTCGAGTTTGTACCATTGAAGAAGCTCACAACAGACAAAATTATAACGTGCTTAGAAGAGCGATGGCTCAGTCGATTTGGTGCACCACAAGTTATTGTTACCGACCAAGGGGCACAGTTTGAGTCGAAAGAATTTAATCAGTAGTGCAAAGAGCTTGACATAAAGCATTCCCGCGCAGCCACTTATCACCCACAGACCAATGCGACGGCTGAGCGCGCACACCGGACGATGAAAGAGTTACTGCGATTTTGGTGCCACGAGAGCCCGGTAACGTGGAGAGACAAATTACATTTGGTCGAGCGGACCATGCGCTTTACTGTATCAACAGATACAGGATTCGCTCCAACGAACATACTCTATGGAGGGCATATTAGCCTACCAGGTGAAAATGTAATCCAAGGATGCCATGAGCGCTGCACCATAGCGGATATTCAGGAGCGACTAAAAAAGTTAACTGAATATGCTGGCGCCACACAGCGACAAGGCTAAGAAGGCAACCGATACTCACTCGCCTAAAGGTCGGCGACTATGTCATGGTCGCAAAGGTCCAGCCCATGGCACTGCAGGCTGCAAATGATGGTTCGTATCGTGTGGAAATGGTGGACACAGAGCACAATGCAGTTTTGTTAGCATGCCTATTGGACCACTAGTTGTCGCATTTGATCGTTTAAGCCGATTTCTGAGGGTGAGGGGCGAGGGAAGATGAAGCAATAGCCAACTTTAAGACATAGAACGAACGAAAGGGTCATATCTAGGGCTGGCATTAACTCAACAAAAATTCTTCGCAGAAGCGCCCGTACAAGGTTGAAGCAGTCAGCCCAATGATGAAAGCAAACTTCGAGCTGAAGTTTTTTTTTATTAAATCGATGCTCCTTATGCGAACAAAATATTATATATATACTTGAATAAAAATAAAGCATATGTGGTACCTTTAAAATATGGCTTCTGATGGGTTGGAAACGTTGATTCAAGGACTGACTGCTCAAATGAACAATTTAACTGCAGAATTAGGCATAATTGTCTCGTCTGGACGATACACTGATAATACATACCGACGGTATCCGCGTGCATAGCCCAACCATTGGATGTGGACACAACAATCGGTATATTGGTGACAATGCCTGTCAAATCTGATCTTGTCTTCGCATCACGTTATCCAATACACTTTTATCGACGATGTCAACCAAGTCATATGAATTCTTCAGTGTCTGATCCAAGAAGTACAAGTACCTTTTTATTCTACGACAATGAAATTTGGAATTTTTGTGTTTTTGGATGTGCCGCCTATTAATAAGAATTATTAGTTGGCTAGCTGGATTATGTGCTTTTATTAAGCCATACAACTTGAGCGCGGCCGTATCTCGTTGTGCTAAATTGTTACCACACGGAGAGTCCAATTCGTCATCAACAACCATATTATTGATGAGTAATTACGCTTCTAGCAATTTATTAGTAATTTTGTTTTAAATTTTATTACATTCTTCATTTCAGTTCTCTGGCTTCTGGGCTCGCCATATTATCATTTTTTGAGTAGCTGTTTTGCTGTTGTTAATTTATTATAGTACGAAAATGAGGTATTGTCCATTATGGAAAAAATCTTTTGATTCCAACGGATGCTGCTTTCTAAATTTCGTTAATTTATTCGCAACTGGATACGAAATCTTCACATGCCTTGGTCTTTTATATGATTGAAGCTTAAATATCAGGCTGGCATTAAATAAGTGTAAACAATATAGAAGTGCTCTTGAGTTTTCTGATTTTTTCCTTTAGGTTGAACCGGAATCCAAAGTTGTTAGTATGTATTAGGTTTTGCGAACCTAGTAACAAATTAGTTCAGTTGTGACCAGAAGGATAAACCAAAGGCAGCATGAACGGAAAGTATAATCTCATGCACATTCGTTTCGTGCTTACTGGCGACTCATCAGTAGGAGCCGGTATTACGCCCTTTAACCACTATATATTTGGTAGAAGAATGTGGAAAAATAGGACGGTACAATCTCCTATAACAAACAGTATTTAATCCAAAGTTGTTATCCCTTCACGTTCCCGTCTTCTTAAATTTAACGCAAAGCTGCCGATTTAATTTTTAAACTGTATATAAAACAATTTTGTCATTTTACATGATGTTCCACTTTTTTGCTTTTTTGCTTATTATATTTACTTCTTCTAGAATAGCTTATTGACTACTGGACAGATTGACGAAAATGCAGATGCGAATTATTCAGATGAATCTAGTCCAGGCGTGTTGAATGGCACTGAAGCTCATGTCGAAACTAACTTCGAATCCAATGCGGGTGTAAATGATCAAGACCTCCAAGAAGACGACGATTTTGATGATCAGCTTAGTATTGTTTCTCATAGAACCAGTATCTCTGGTCGCGGTGATCATAATTACTATGCAAATATTTCGGATATTTCAAAATTTATGCAGTTTATGCGCTCTGTACTACCGTCTAATCGCATTAACCCACTTAGTTATTTCAGACGAAAATTAACATTGCTCTATCAGGATATTTGGAAGCAGCGCTGTTATTGTGATTGGAATGACTTGTTTGATGATGAAGATATATCGGTCCTTAAAGATCGTTCTTCGCTGGCCCATCAGTTTATATTTCCTTCTACCTGGATGCTGTATTGTACGAATTTTCCAAGTATCATGCTACCCGGCATGTTATTAAAAGAAATTTATGTGTCTTCGTGTTTCAATCATCCTGTTTCGGATTTAATTTACCTTAGATTACGTACCGCCAAGCCTTATTTGGTGATTGCTGTTGATAGCCTAGTATGTTGTTTTTTCTAACTGTATGATTCTTGCATTATCAATATATAAATATAAATTGTAACTCCATTTTTATTTATTATTAATGTAAATTGTTATATACTTCACATGCAATTGTGTACTTTGTATCGTGTACCTAGCAAGAATATAACAAATTTAGCACCATAGAATATCAACTGATATATTCGATATGTACGATCATACCCGTGTTTTCAATGCAGCTTTACACATCATTTAATAATGTCCACTTTTAACTGTATTGCATTAAAATGCTTTTACGATAAAGTTTCGTTGGTTAATGAGTAAAATAGACCGAATATATATAAAATATTTGCTACTTTTACTTGGCCTGTAAAATAAACTTGTTAATTTTAAAATCTGAGATATTTTCTTGTGCTAAAGAGAAACCTTTGTGGCAATTGAGCATTCAAAGTGTGTCTTACCTCGAAAAAACGTGCATGTTTTGCATCGTTAAACTCATTGAATGGATTTGTCATATCACGTTTAGGACACTAAGTAATTTAGGCCTACTTGTTGAGTTGAATGCTTGCCTATTAACGCGATATTGAGCTCGTAGCATTCTTGAAACACAAATGTCTCTGACATTCAACGTTCAGCCTCTGGACTGCACTTTGCGATTTGTGTCTGGCTAACACGAGATGGCCTGAAGTGGTTTACTAGCATAACAATATCAGCTGCATATGTCACAGGACACTTGTCAGCTTTGAGTAAAATTCCATCGTGGGAAAAGATGGCTCTAAATTTCACCCACCAATTCACACTAGGTGTGTACGATCCAGTCACATTTATCAGGCTATACGTAAAGATGGATATCAGGATAGCAATTGATTTCATGTTAACGTGGATGAAAAGTGCCAGTTTTAATATCCTAGTGTATTACTATTGTGATTATAATTATTTTTAAGTGATAATTCATGCATAACGATAAACGCATTTTTTTAATTTTTAAATGTTTGTTGCTTTTTCACGGATAGTCACTTTCACCTTGTTCGCCTATTGTCGCGCGCATGCACAAATTCTCTGACCATCCTGATAATTGGCTATTTGTAATTGACTGGTTGTCACCATGGAGAGAACTCTTATCGTCCCTGCACTATATTTGTACGACGATACGCCTATCGAAAGATTTGTCTGTGAGGAAAATTCTACGTTACGAGGTGAATTGTTTTATTTCAGTAATGATTTTTTGCACTGCTAACCGTAGTGAAGCCGTGTTATGCTCTACTTTTTCATCACGAGTGGTCTCAAATAGAGTAACTACTTTCCTAATTTCGAGCGATTTATATTTTAAGACAATAATTTATATACATTTGTAGACGTTAGGATGATGTATTACAATTAACGATAGATTGTTTACAAAAAATAAACAAAAAGAAACTAAAACACAATTAAGCATTAATTGATTGTGCGGGTGGTGGAAACAATTCTTTAAATCAATTTTGTGAGCTTGAGGTAAACACCAATCCCATTTTATTTAACCAATCGTCGAACAGCATAGCAAAACTACCGCCAGTCGCACGCACTGACGCGTTTCCACCTTCAATAATAATCATCAGAGTACGACGGCATAGAAATTGTGCAGACGAAATTTGGATTTTGCACGTTTGACCTAGACAGTATTTAGGCAAAAGATTTAAACTTCCGTAATTATGCCTGGAGTGTTCTCCCTGGCAAACAGTTTGTAGGTATAGCGATTTTCAATAAAAACGAATTTAACATAAATGAAAGTATACTTGGTTTATGTTATTTACCATCTTATTATAAACAGCATTGTACTTGTTTCTATATACTTTTATGCTTGATTATATTTTAGCCTAGCGAATGTTATATATTTGCTTAAAATTCATAGTAATACGGTTACAAACTTATCCAAAATTCTTTTTTATGAATCTACGAATAAAATTATGTTATTGCGGAAGCAATTGTCGATGAGGTACTTGAATTGACGGATTCCGATTTTCGCCTTGAATCGTAGACGAGAAAGCAAAGTTAGAGCCTGCGTAAATACATTGGTGGAAATATATGGCACCCATTCAGTGATATCCAGCACAACCTAAATCAATAAGGCCGAATTAGCCATGTCCTATGGAATCCGTTTTCCGATAGATTACTGTAGTTATTTGCACATTTAATTGTATCTTGGTTATCGTTAATGCGGTGTAGAGTAATCGCGTGACCAATATCGCAAATCATAGTATTTAGCCATGAGATTGCTTCTCTTTCTTTATTCCTTGGTTCTAGGCATTCACTTTAGTTAATAAGGTAGCCTGGCGAGTAGGATCTATTATTAGCCTTTTCAACCCTTTCGAACGCATTCTGTGCTTTGTAACAAGAATCGTTTATAATGATACACGAATGAGTGGCCGAGTAGAACTGGTCGGCTCGTAAATTTTACAAATTCCTGGTGCGTACTTACGCAAAGTTGACAATAACTTGAACCAAACTAGGCGAATGTACGGATGGAGGAAGTTCTCCGGGCGCTGAAAGCTGTAACCGGTTCTCTACTAAGTTCGGGCAGCATAAAACAGATCGACAGAATACTTGGCTTGAAGACCTACACTTGGTGCTTGGTCATATAGATGGGCAATTATCGGAGTGGTATGCGAAATTTGTCAAATTCTTTTGCAAAAAGGCTAATGCATTTGAGAATCTTGACGGCTGGCTTTGCTCAGCGCGATCTTAGAATCTGGATTTAAATTTTAAACAGAGACCTTGCTAAAGTCCCTTTGCCTCAGACTGTACTGAATAATCATTTCTCAAGCGCATTTAATGGTTCTCTGGAATTCGTCTATCTTTTTCGTTGGGAGACCCACATCGTCAAAATATTCTAGGATAGCAATTCGATCCCTTCATTGATGTCTAATCTGAAGAATATGGTGATTGCCTCAACAAAACTGCATGACAAACATAATAAACCATACGGAGCTGTGATACATTATTCATGAACGCCGGAGCCAACCAAAAATGGTCCAGCAGACTCCTTTTTAGTATCAATTCCGATCAATAAGTATTTTTTAAAGGCTACAATCATAGTTTTTCATAACATCCTGCGCGTCTCGTAAAAAGTAGGCTGAAAACTCTAGAGACGTGGCAGTTTTTTGGCCGCTGATACTGGCGGCACATCTTGAGGATATAACGAAGTGCCTGAGTTGTAAACACACATTCCATTGCGCGTGAAATCCCTGCTTGGATTAGTCCGGTTAGATTAAACCATCTTCACCAACCGTACTGTGGATATGAACAATAAAAACCTTTGGTAAAAAGCAGAACAATATTTTATCACAATAGTTTGTGGCAATTTTAGGCTCAACAGTTTATGAATTGTCACAAAAAGCGAGTATTGCTACTTTCTCTAAAGTAGGGATTTCGATGCCTATTTCGTGACGAGATCGGTGAGAAACTTCATCACTAACCACGCTGTTTGCAGCAGGTGGTGCATTGAGGAAAGTATAGAAGTACTTGAAAAGCTGCTTCAAACTCATTCGCAACCTAAAATCAGTGTTGATCCGCGTCCTTTGCTTGGCAAGCTGTACATTCACCGAGACTTACGAGCCAGTGTACGATTTGGAGGCCAAATCTCATGATTTTCAAGGAAAACTTATTTACATATGCGGAATGTTTGAGAATTGGTGTTTATTGCTAGGTTGTCTAGGTAGAGTCCAATACATTCGAAATAAGAGTTTATAACTGTCTAGATATACAAGATGTTTGCTGCAAGACAAGAATATAAAAGGCAAGAACGATATCAGGCTGGCTAACTTTCACATAAGGGCAGGAGAATAACCTATTATAGACGCTAATGAGGCACACTGTGGAGAGCTCGAAGAAGGTTTGGTTGCCTGGAGGCGAGCAGTGTGGATAATGCGCTTGCTAAGCTCGCCAGACGTTAAAGGCAGAGTAGGTAGAGTGTCAAAAGTTCGCATTTAACATAAAAAATGGATAGACTATTTGTGCATTTAAGTGGCACATGGCGACCAGCGATATGCACTAGAAGCACATGGTGCGTTTTAAAAACGTAGTAATGCGATTAATGATAACATCACACCACCGCTTATAGGATCGTTATGAGTAACACTGAATTTTGACTTCAAATGGCATAGGTAATTCATTTAGTATACCCGTTTTCCCCTTACTAGGAACTCTTTAAGTGCTGTTCAGAATATTTCGTGGACGAGACTTGAGCTTGGGAACATTTTCCTCGAAGCCTGTGACTTTAACCATTGCGACACCCGTGCCGAATGCTGCACGCTATTTGAAGTCATATACCGACTTTATTTTCTGATTAGCTTCCCTTGCAATTGAAACCTATAAGGAATCTCTTCGTACATGAACTTTAACTGGCTACGTGCGATCTGTCTTTTTACACCAATCTATATATCACTTAGGGAGGTTGTATTGATTTCAGGTATATTGACAGGATTTTAATTATATATTTCTTTCAGTACAAATTAAATAGTGCATCACGCAGCAAGGGTATTGCATCCAGCAGACCGGTTTCTTTATTATAGGGAACTCTTGAAGTTAAATATTGAATATTTTTGCGCAATGCTGTCATTCTTGTTGTGGATTTGGCTGCATTTTTCTTGTGTGGGACAATTGATAGCACTCTTAGGTCGGTAAAATCTTGAATGTTGTACATTTTCAGGTGCTCTGATTATTTGCCTTGGTTAATGGGTTCTCACTTGTCCCTTCTTTTAAAGCTTTCCATCAGTTGATTGTCTGAAAATGACGTTGGTTGACCGAGGCAATTTATATAAGAAAATACCAACTTTAGTCCTGCGTGACGTATATTCAGCATTGCGGAGATTTAATATGTATGCACTAATTTATTAAGTATTGCGTATCTAGTAACGAATTAGTTCATTTAAGGTAAAAAATATTTGCCAAAATACAGCGTGCTCGATAGCTATAATCTCGTGTACACGTGAATTTAGTGATTATTTACTGTGTGAAGAGTACCAGTTGTAATATTTATATTAAGAATTATGTTTGACTTGATATATTACAATACGGATGCTTTTTTTAGTAGTTAAACAATGTAAAAATACAGATATTTGGAACAGCCAATATTGTAGTATTCTAAACGCGTTAGTTCTTTGCAGTTTATTCCATAATCCATATTGCTGAAACGATTACCTTCGTGCATGCTGGGTCTAAATAATTGAATTCTTTAAAGAAAAGGTGGTGTGAGATCTTTTTTGTCACCTTATTATATTAAGAATATTCTCCTAACTGCGGCTTATAACGGACACCCGTACTTAGTTCATAAAAAACTTATGACTGTCCAGACTCCCCATAAGCAAAATATAAGCTCAGCATCTACATTTTCGCTAACAATAGATTAAAATAAGCATACAATTACGAGTGATGGATTCGATTTTTTCTTTGGTCATCGATTTTAACATAAGGTAGATTTGAAGTCTAATGTGCAATGAGCCGCCTTTACAAAATTGCCAAACTGAAAACTAGTTATTTGTTTTTGATTGCAAACACTGTTTATGACTATAACCTCATTGCATCCCGTAAAAATATAACAGAATTGGACGCACTATCAAGCCTAATGATAAAAGACTCTTGCTTGCTCGGAATTGGCTCTTCAATGCAGAATTTTAGGTTTAATTAATTGCAATATACATCCGAAATTTAATTTGTTTTGGCAAAATATTCTATTTAGCGAATCCTGCAAGTTTGGCGAATTTGCTATTCAAATATCTGATACGCATTAACAGTCGTTTTTGTTATGTTTAACAGTTTATGCAAATTTTCTGCATAACATTTGGTAAACAATTAACTTAACACAATACCTTATCCAGAATCGTACATAATCTGTATCTTATTTAGGGAAATTCTTACATATGCAGTAAAACCCCTGATAAAAGTCTGCCATCCGCGGCTTCCAATTGTAACGGCGTTTCCTAAATAGAATGCTATATACTGAATATTTGACTAGAACAGTTAATCACAGAAACATTATTCAAGTGTTGCTGATGTATGGCTTTAATTGCTTTCTGAAGGCAAAGTCCGTAAAAAAATGAAAAATTCACGGAGAAAATGTAGCATAAATGCCAACATGTGCCTTGCCAGAACTTTTCCACAGATCCGGAATTTTGTGTTCCCTCGTGAATGAAGATGCAAAACTCTAACTATCAATTATATCGCATTCCTTCTTATTAGGCGCATATATAATTTTGTCATAATTGCCACGGAAGATATGTGAACCTGGAGCATTTTTTTCATTATCCCTCCAACCATTTCGACTTTTCCGAAACCGCAAATTATTGGCAATTTATCTAATATAACCACGTTAAAATTAATAACAAGTTGTTAGTTTATGAACCCGATGTCCTGGATCTTAATCTCGACCGTGGCAATTCTGTCAATTTCGAATGAGGGCATAATTAGTTTACTTGCTCAATTATATGTACTATATTGTAAAATATGTAGCTTATACCAAAAAAATATATATTCATATATAAAAGTATATATATTCAGATCCTGCCCGTAACAAGTAACTAGACCGGGTCTCTATTTTCATGTAGTATAAATTTGATTTATATTTAAATAAAATCTAAATGAAAAACCTTCTACAGATTACTGATTCAATCTTGCCAATTATTATTTGTTTTAGTAGTTTTCTCCTTTGTGTTATGACACATTAACTGATGAAGGTGGACTGGAATACACATCGACAAATTTACGTGTTAAAGTGTTTCCGATAAAGATAAAGTAATTCATTTCTTGCACAGCACGAAGGAGTCTATTGTTACCTAATGCCAATGTTTGGGCTGAGTGGCGTCCTGTTTATATTCGCCACTGCGGTTGGTCTTACTGGAATCTCGGGTAACATTGCAGGGTTCTCTTCTACCGATATTTATGGATGCGTTAGAAATGCCTTAACTGATTTTTAATACTGAAATTTCATCGATAATATTCCTGTTTTAGTTAAACTAGTATTCTAAGACAAGTTTAAATTACTGAAAATAAAATAAAATTTCATATATCCGTTAATTAGAAAAATTTAACGTGTTTTCTGTTTCTCGCCACGACTACCTGTCCAAGATCTAAATTAAATTTATAGTTTTGCTGTTAGTCCGACAAACCAATCTACATTTAAAAAGAGGTGCTAAGATTGCCCGGATTTCTAAAGCATCAAACATCAGTTTGCTTCCGTCAGTAAGACTGGAGGTATTCGTCATTAAATTCTTTCAAATTTTCGTTTCCTGTAAAACAAAATTAGCCGATCATACTTTCGGCCGCATTGAAACTTTCTACCCTTTTGTGTCATATGGCCGACGTTGTAAAATTTACAATAAATGATTATAACTGCATTACAACATCACTGGTTTTCTTCTCTTATTACGGTTAAAGAACTCGCTGGTTTTTAAGGCGTATAGAAATTACATAAGCTGATCACAAACATCGACTGCTCGCTAGTCACCAAAACCGAATTCGTGTTGTATGACAAACCATCTTTCACGTTGTGGGTTTTGTGTTTGAAATTCACGTTATAAACTTCTCAAGAAGCAGAAAGTAATCTTCAGGGAATATTTTTTTACCTATCATTAAACCATTTCACCTCAAAATAATATGATTGTAGTTACTGTTATAACTGATCAAGTAAATTCTGCTTTTTGTTTTCTGTACAGGTATTGACATGTGTAAAAGTAGGAAATTAAAATAATAAAAATTACGTGGGCATTTTGGAAATAAGCTACTGTTTCGTAGAATCAAGGTGAACATTTTTGTTTTTCTAGGATATCACTTAAATGAGATATAACAGAATACGCTATACACATGTAAGTTATATTAATAACTTTGCTACATGCTTTTTGAGTGCTAATATTTCAGATTCCCCTGAATTCATGAAATTGCGTAATTATAAATATATATATATATATATATATATATATACTATTTTACAAATGTTGTTTATAAGTGGTGTTTTGTATCTGGCAAATTACTTTTTTTAATTTGATTGCTTTTTCAGTTTAGTTATGTTTCGAATTTCTATATAAATAAATTTCTAGGAATTAAATTCAAACGAGTCGTGCCGAGAAGCTTCGACACCTGGAGAAAAGAAGAACCAAGGCCATTTCAATATCCCGAATTGTAATGCGTTGAAATCCTCGAAAGATGAATCTCGAAGTAGCACTTTCGATTCACGGAGTGCGGGTTGGTTAGGTGGTTTAGGATTAACATGGCTTGCATTATTAGCAAACCATACGGGTTTCTTGTGGCGTTGTGAAATTCGCTCCAGCAGTCTTGGTATCTTCTGGTCCGGGCGAATGTCATCTCGAATAGTCGATCCTGTGAGCTGCGCGTGTCTTGGTGTGTGCAGTGTTCGTTTAATGCCGTGGCCCGTTCTCGATGCTTGGCCGCTTTGGTTTGTGCATCAGTTGGCGCGTTTTAGTATGAAGGTGTTTGCCAGACTTCATGGCTGGCTGAGATACGGCAAAACGCAGCACGTTTGTTTTACACTGAAAAGCTATGATTCTTTCGACAACCTTCTATATAGATAAATCACATGATTGTCTTTTTTCCGATGATGATGATGATGATGATGATGATGATGATGATTATGGTGTAGATAATTTTGGTATTACTGTAATTTGTGAATAATTTTAATTTTTGTTCTCCTGCATGGTGTAGAGTTATATGTGTCTGGATCAAAACGCATTTTTTATTTGTGACAGAATTATTGCTACTGTATTACTACGTGCTTTTGAGTCTATTTTACTTATGTGCCTTGATTTACAGAACAATATATTTATGGGACGCAGCAATTATGTAACCAAAATAATTCAGATTTATTAATGGATTTTGTTTATTCTGGCTGCGTTTTGTAACCACGTGTTGGCTCATTATCCTAATTATCTCTTAACCGAATAATTCTGGTTTATTTGTGATATTTTGGCTTAAGCCGCTATCATATACGTCAATTTATGTTTTTAGTTGCGGATATTGTCCATTAATTTTAGCTTTATAATTTTGCGTATAACGATACAATTTTCATGCTACTTTGAGTTTTGTATATTGCCATTTGTGTATTTCTAGTTGAATAATGTATCTGTTAGACTGAAGTGAATTTTCTTCCTAATATATTTGGATCTACGCATGTCAATGGAGTTTAACATCTAGTCAGCTTTATAATACCATAGGATCTATATTTTTAAAATGTTCCTTTTGCCTATAAATCATGAATTTAAATTTTTTCTATCGGAATAGGGAGAGAAACCAGCCGTGTGGCTATTCTGCACATGCTAATTAATATTGTGCATCTGTTTTAGAGTAATAATTGTCTATCGCGTTCTGTTTTGGCTACTTCACTGCCCATGCATATGGCCTGAAGCCTAGCTAGGGACTGTCTGAAACATTGATGTTCTCTACTCGTCAACGAAGGACTTTCGTCGGCATTGTCAAAATGAGCCTCTCTGAGTTACATTATGGAGGCTTCTTACTTGTTCGTGTTATCAGAAACCCCTTTTATAATTTAAACCCTTGATGAGCTAGTAAAACATGCCAACTATATCTTGCAATTTACTCTATTTTTATATTTTTTGCGCCCATTTGTCAATTAATTAGTCAATTAAATCATTTATTTTCATCAATGGTCGTTTTATTCTTGATTACTGTCAAGGAAATCACGAACGGCCTAAAGATACAGAGGCTACCTAGAATTCGAACAAAGTTCACATTATTATTTTTAGAAGGCACTCGGAGCTTACCTTGCTTTCACGCAACTTTTCAGTGGTTTTGTTTAGTTTTATTCGATCAATGTTGTCGGGTCGCTCGGTAGCATCTCTTTATACCCGATTTTCATTTCTGTTTTTTCTTGCATGTGTTTCTGTATTTGCGTATATATGCGTCTATATTTGACTACATGTGTGTTTTTGCTTGTATGCATGTATTTACGCATGTAATTTCAAAATTCTTTTGTTCTGTGTTTTAATTCCTGTCATTTTAATTTTATTTTCTGCCTAATTTATTTACGATCTTATACTTTCTGCATAACTTCTGAACTAGCATTCTATTCGCATTGCCTGCTGCATTATTTTATTTCATCTGGTCCTAATCATCCAAGTTGATTATTTGACTGTATCTCCTGTGAAATTCTTGAAAATGCCAGATATTTGCCTTTCATGTAACGATGTATAACCATTTCTTCAATATTTTAAATAATTTCTTCATGTAACAGCTCTCTGGCTTGATTAGGTTCGTTTCATCTATTTTCGTGTATAATTACAAAGCTGGAGAAAGAAGAGTTCTATTAGAACATTTATTGGACTGGTTTTAAATCCTTCATTGGCCTCACGTTCTAAATACCACACCGATCAATTTTACGGAGATAAGTTTGTTTTTGTGTGCTTCTCTGAAAGCTATTCACGGTTTTTATGATTCTGTGTGATACTATGTGCTGTTCCGCAAAATTAATACCTTAGTCTTTCAAATTTATTATTGTTTTTTTCATTTAGTTTTTGTAATATTATCTTCGTTTCTTTTATTTTCCTCATTTTACTTCTTTAATTTAATAAATTTCCTTCGTAACCTACCTGATCTTCGAATCAATTACAGTTAAGAGCTGAAATTCAGAATATTAGTGACTTGCACAACATTTTTATCAGTTACAAATGTGGCAGAAACTAAAGTCTTCTTCATTTTATGCGCACCTGCATTATCATAAGTATATATATATATATATACATATATATATATATATATATATATATATATATATATATATATATCGGAGTATTATAAAAGTATTTCATTACATATGTTGTCAGTTTTGCATAAGATGGCAAATTCAGTTCATCAAGCAGAAAGTAGTAGTTTTTGTACTCATCAAGTAATTTCAAGGAATGCCATGACTGGGGCTCGAAGCGGCGTGCATTTGCTTTTGAAGTTCGCAATTCATCCACTACTCCACCTTAATAGCACACTGTATGCAGTATTCAGCTACATATCAACTGCTGCTTTTTCATTCCCTTCGAGCCTTCTTGGCATCACCTTTGAAATATTGATTCAAATGGATATCCCCGATCTGCCTTCTAACACTTGAAAGAATTTGATGACTATCGAGTAAATATGATACCGTTGAAGTATTGCGTTTGCTACCTTATGTAATGTTTAGTTAATTCTCACAACTTATATACCTGATATGATACCTCAACTCAATATCACTTACAACCCCATAACCATAGTTTTGTGGTCGTTTGGCATGTCTGTTTGAATCAACTTTTCAAAAGTGGGATAACCATCAATACCATCGGGTATAATCAGTCGCGTAGACTACCGTTGGTCTCGTTCTGTCGCATTTTAATCTTTTATGGTCAGTGTCAAAGCACATCAGCAAATTTCCTAACGAGGGAAAAATCGCAAAACATAAATAATATATATAAAATCAAATAGGCGACTCTCGCCCAAGGAGTCTCACAAATGTTGGTTGCACATTTCCTTGATAGTCACGAACATCTTATTTTTGCTGCTTTTGCCACATGTATATAAAATTAAACATTTGCAAAATCAATAATTGAGTTGTTGATAATCACAAATATTTAAATCAAGTTTGCGGCCTTGAGATTGATGCCAATATCATTGTATCTCGTCAGTCCATCCCCTCCTCAACGTGGTACGACGGTGTCAACCATGTTTCGATGACCGATCGTACATGGGCTAACGGGGCTATGGCGGTGGTGTCACCAGGGCGTGGTGGATCTCCGACCGACAATCGGATCTCCTATAAAATACCACATGAGCCCGACGACGGCACCATGACTCGGCGTATGTTCCCCGCCACAAAAGGGTTCAACAGCCACAGGATTACATGGACTCCTGGACAGTACCCCGTACTTCCGAATGGCGAATGAGCTCTCAACAGCCACCGGTAACCATGCAACTTACTGCTGCCTTGCAGATTGCGCTTGGATGTGCAAAGGCTAGAGGTGCGTCCTCGATCAAAAAGCCGAGTGGTGAGGGGACACCACTTGTACCAAATTCCCAAGAAACTCCATGAAATGTGGAGCCGGCTTATCCTCCAAAAGGAGTCAGCCGCAGTAAAGTAAAGTAAGTAAGTAATCAATCACATGTATCGACGCGTATAGCCTTCCATAGTGGGCATCATAGCAGTAATAGAGGAGAGAGCCGATTATCTGATTTTCTATACATTTTCATATGCAATGCGGTTTGATCCTAGTTAGTGACTTTGCACCCTTGCTCACTTGATGACTGTGGCAGGTCGAAATGCATCAGGACGTGACATTGTGTGCGACTGGCTAAATAAAATAGGAATTATATTCATGTCAAGTTCGCGAACGCAGTTTAAATAAATGTATACAGTATTAGTGCGGTCAACGATTATTTACTTGTTTGGGATGTTTATTAGAAAACAAAATGTTATAAGTGTATAAAAGGATCAACGCATTTCAAACCTTGCGAAACGAAAAATTTGGAAGTATTTTTATCGTTAAAATAGGGGTTTTATTTACAAGTTGTGTACTATATATATATATATATATATATATATATATATATATATATATATATATATATTTAAATGAAAGATTGTAAAGTGAAGTTTAGTATTCTCGAAATAAATGGGCATTATCAATCGACTGGCCAAGAATACCAAGATTCAACAACAATTTACTGGTATACAGGCAAGACCGAACACGCCTCGACCAGACTCAGTATATATATATATATATATATATATATATATATATATATATATATTTCGCGCTAGTAATTAATTCACCATTTTTGAAAAATTAGAAAAAGAACCGTCATCCACGGAATAACATTTATTAAAATATATTGTTTCTGCAGTATCTACAGCTAGGATAGCTTTAAATTTTTGGAAATATTTCACGGATTAGATTAAAATAAGAGAAAAATATTATCCATAGTCATAAAATCCTTATCTACTTGTTGTTTGTTGAATACAACTATCAATATTCTCTGTGAATAACTTGATAGAAATGGACGAAATAAGGCAACTTCTATTACTATGCACATCCAACGTGGAAGTTTTACTTCAAGGAGACTTTTACACAGAAATTGACATCATAGTTTTGAGAAGTTCTCTTGGACTAGTTTTAGCAAACACATATATGCATCGTTTAGAAGCAACTGGAGTAAAAATGTTTATCAATGGAGCCGAAACGTTTGTACGCAACTTTTACGACACGTTCGTGAGCGTTGGAAAAAATAAAGACAAATGTACACTGCTACAACATATGATCAAGGTGGACCTGGCGATAATGTTTTCATTAAAATCTATCATATTAGTTAAAATATGACCCGAAGGATAGACAAAAGGTAGCATGAACGGAACGTATAATCTCATGTGCATTCGTTTCGTGCTTACTGACGATTCATCAGTGGAAGCCGGTTATACGCCCTTTACCCACTATATGTTTGGATGAGAAATGTGGGAAAATAGGATGGTACAAAATCATATGCGATATTTTTGTGTGCTTTGTAGAAACTTCGAGGCAATATTCGTGATTTATATCTATTCTTAAGGCCAAGGAAAATATCATCCACGTACCGTATATATTGAGCACATTTACTTATGTCACTCTTTAATGATGTGTTCTATAGTGGCATAAGTAAATGTGCTCAATATATACGGTACGTGGATGATTTTTTCCTTGCCCTTAATAATAGGTTGCAATCACGAACATTGCCTCAAATTTTCAAAAAAAAACAAAATATATATTTCTCGTCAGAGCACAAGAAAGACAATTGTCTTCCTTTTTTAGATGTACTATTAAAAAAGAAACTAATGGTAAACTAAATAGAAATGAATGACAGAAAATTGAAATTTAAACACCCGTTTCAAATCAAATGGTGAAAACACGTCTGCAATTGCGCAACACATTCTTTATAATTCATACGTTTTTTCATCATACGTAGCATTTAAAATAATGACTAAGTGCACTAACAAAAATGTGTAAAGCCACATACGAAGTTTTGTGGATAAAAAAGTTGCAGCCGGATCTGTGCAAGCAGAAAAAGCATGTTCAGACATTGAGCATGAACTGGAGGTGACGCATGCAATTAATTAATTGTTCCCTTATTACACACTCTCTCCATGTTTAAATTTTTCATCTCGTTTTGCCTTTCAATTTATATATTTGAAGAGATGTTCAATTGTAGATACTTGAGAAGAAAATAAGAAAGACGCGATTATTGTATTTGATAAAATTCCTTTTTATTTTTGCACATAGAAAGGGTACTAAGAGTTTTATTTAGGTTTGCCTTCCAAAAGAGTATATATTTATATATATGTATAAATCATAAAAATAATGCAAACATTATAGCGTTCCATCCATGCTGTCTTTGGTTTTTCCATCTGGCCATATTTGAAATAATTTGTCACTAGATGCGCAACAGCTAAAAAACAATTACCAATATATTAATTCTTCGCCACAGACAGTAACTAACTTTCAGATATCTACCATTTATGGATGTCAGAATAACGAGAGATGGAGAAAGTAACATCTAAAGGTCGGTTTACAAAAAATCAAGCTGAAATGTGCAGTATATCCATTATTCGAGTAGTTTAACAATGACTTACAAAAGGAACGTACTAATCATTTTGGAAACACGATTACAAAGGTTTTTTTTACCTAAGAACATTGAATTAGCGTTATACCTGCTTCGCAAAACGTTAGGAAATAATATCTATTCCGACTGAATTATCGGAAATAATTTGAGAAAAATAATAAAAACGAGGCCAATCTGGAGGGAAGCCAAATATCGTACAAAATAAAGCTAAATGTTCGCTTTGAAGGTGATCTTCCAGCTGAGGTTTTCAAAAGAAAAAAATTCGAGCGAGTAAAACTCAGTTCCTGTCAATAGATATTCAACGCAAGGTAACAATGAAAAAGTAGACTCCCTGTGACGTCAACACTATTATCTGTATGCAATGTTCAATGCACCTGCAACGCCCAGTACATCGGCAAATAAATCACGAATAATTCAGCATCTATCTCAAAATTACTAAAAGCGGTGCAGCTCCTGCACAAAAAATCAGCGATTTGCGAACATGTGGTAATGACGGGTCACGTTGTCAGTAGTAATAAATTTTCGTTTCTATATAAGGACAAATCAAAAATGATGCTTCTGGCTTCGGTAACTATCGCAATTAATAACCTTAACCCCTGCTGAAACGTGCACAAATAAATTCAAGAAGAAGGCAGGTTGGACTGGAAAAGAAACAGCAAACAAGCCCTGAAAGATTACAGACGTGTCTCAAAATATGGCATACCTAGTAATTGCAGGGATACACACACAAGATGAAGGATTTACTGACAATAATCAGTTTATACAGCGTAACATCAAAAGAGACATAGATAAAGTGGGATTAGTTATGACAAATGTACAATAATGATTGGATGAGCGAGGATATCACGAAGTAATCTAGAATAATTGCTGTAGATACTGGTAGAAATAATATTTAGTAATTTAATTCTATGGATTATGGCTTTTCTTCTCATATATATATTTTAATTAATTTATTTATTTATAATTAGGAAGAAAGAACACATTAATAACAAAGTGGATAAAGGCCATTTATTTCGTGAATACTAATCATCTCTTATACAATCATACATATTTATACATTTTGGGTTTTCTATTGATTATGCTAGTGGTAAAAAATCTGACTCGTTTTTACTTCTGTTTCTTGTTTTGGTTAGTTGGTAAGTGTGTATGCGTTTGTGTTTGTGTGTATGTGTGTTTGCATGTAGAGGTCATTCTCGCAGTATTGCAAAGTGATGTCTGAGATCTGGTCATTATTGTTTTGATGGATTGAGAATTAACCATTTGTTCGCATAGTTCGCTGTTACGTGTTCGAGGGCTATTTTTCCCAGTGTAGTTGATTGTTTAACCTTGTTGCGCAAATTTATTATTTCCACATGGTAACAGCGCCAGTGTGGATTGAAATGTTGAACGCTCATATTGTTTGGAAACTTCTGTCACCGTATGCGCCTCTGTTATTTCCACTTCAGTTTGTTGACAATCCGATTGTATGTTTGTTGATCCTAGTCGAGGGCCTGTTTGTTCTTGACTGGATACTAGTGAGATTGTTAGTTGAATTTTAGTTATTCTTGGCCTATCGATTAGAATATCATGTTGATTAAAACTTGAATAATGTCGGGTGCTAGTGACATACGTACAAAACACGCGTATACAAACTGACACTTACACACTTACAACTAGCTAGTAGAACAAGTAAAAGCGAGGTGGATTTACTAACGTCAATTTGAAAATTGATAATATAAATATATTTTGTTCTTATACATATATATCTTTGATATTTGTCAAGGCTAATTTGGTAACAAATAACAGATCCAAGATTGCAGGACCTGTAGGTGGTGATTATTGACTAGCAAGGTATTTTATGCTTGGGGGAGGTTGGGAAGGTTATATTATCGTATATTTCGTCTAATTGAAATATAAATGAGCAGTTCAATAAACGAGATAATTGGGTGGTCCATGGAAGTGTATGAGCTGGTGGATAGGTCATAAAGATAGGGTAAAGATGGCGGCCCGGAGGTAGACGTCGACAAATGGAGTCCATTGTCGTGGCGATTGAGTTGGTGTAGCAAAGCATGGACATGGATGGAATCAGCAGGATTGAAGCGAGCGAGTCTTGCAGGGGTCACAGGCATCCGTAGAACGTGGTTGTGATTGAAAGAAGACCAGGGGGAGTCGATGTCCGAAGCGAACCGTTGGTGGATCGGTTTCCGGTCCTCCGCTGAAACAAGAAAGAAAAGAATTGGATGAGCAAAACGTAGTAAAGTATCCACAACATGGATATAATGGAGTCAGGAATGGGCTGAGAGGTGGTATTAGTGAATCTAGAAGAAAAGATTAAGACCAGAGAGGTAAAGTGGAAGATTAGATGGCTGCCTGAGGGATTTCGCCCTCCAAAGTTAGTAAAGAGAATAGCCTGGGGTGAAGTAAATGTTATGGATTGTGAAGGACCAGTTTCGTTTCCAATCGGTCGTATCACAAAAAAGTTTGTTGAAGAAGTACTGATGGGTTGCCTTTTTGAATTTGTGCTGGGGTAGGAGCTTTATGTCAGGGGGAAGAGCGTTGAAGACATTAGTGGCTTTGGAGAAGAGATCGATTTTTTAAAATATGGTGGGGGTATGGTTGGCTTGGATAGAAGAGTTACTAGAACGTGTGGCATAGTGGTGACTTGAGTGGGCAAAATTGGAGAGTGGTACGCAAGTTGTGATCTTATGGATAAAAGAAATGACGCGAAGGTCACGGGTGAACCAAAGCGGAAGAAGGTTTGCCAGGAGAAGGTGTTCCCTATAGTTTTGGCATTTCGGGATAACTCGCTTTAGAAATCTGGAGGATACCTGTTCAATAATATACGAGGAGGCGAGGGTGAGAGGACAGTAGAATTCGCTGGCGTAGGAAATGAGGGGCAGAACGTAGACCTTGAATAACGAGAGTTGGAGAGTGGGATTGTTAGTCTTAAAACAGATCAGAGGGGCCCATTTGAAGAGTTTGGAGGTAGTGTGTGAAAGGTGTAGGGAGAAGTCAAGGGATTTCGAGAAGTGAATGCCAAGATGTTTGGCCGAATCTATTATTTCTATATCAAGGGGGTAATTGGCAACCGGGATAGAGCATAATGGATCAGATGAGAGTTTCATTAGGCGAGTTTTGGTGGGATTTAGTTTGAGGCCGATTCTGCTGAGCTGCGAGTGGAGCGAGGATAGGAGCTCCGATATAAGGGATAAGGAGGGGTTGGATGTTGTAGGGTTGTTGAATACGATAACCATGTCATTTGCATATTTGAACAGCTTGAAAAGGTTGTCTTCAACCTGTATGTGCGCAAGCGTAAGATGGAAGAGAATGGGACCAAGTACGGAGCCCTGGGGAATACCGGATCGGATATGGGCTGGTCTCGAGCAACTACTGCCAACTTTTACTGTCGCATATCGGTTTCGGAGATAGTAACTAATAAGATTGAGAACGTTGCCGCAGATACCGCTTCTCAGTAAGGCGGAATCGATTGCTGAAAATGACAGCGAGTCAAAAGCCTTGGATATATCCAGGAATAGGAGGGTGCACTGAAGCCCTTTAGAGAAGGAGTAGCAATGATTAAGAACACTAAGTTGGTGGAAGAGGAGCGGCCATTCAAAAAGCCATGTTGATCATCGAGGAGATAGAAGTTTACATGAGACTTAATGGAGGGGTAGATTAGGTTGTATAAGATCCTGTCGAAGATTTTGGTGAAAGAAGGACGATAGTAATGGGGCGGAGATCTTTAAATGATGAGATCGAAGAAGTGCCATTTTTAGGGATAGGAGAGATCGTCGAATTGAGCCAATCCGGGGGAAGATAGGTGGTTTCGAGACAATGATTAATAACATCTGCAATCAGAGAGAAGACGCTCCAGCCTAGAAGGGCAATCATACTGACCGAGACACCATATTGATCAAATTGGTGTTTAGATTTAATGTTTTTAATTGCTTGGGCGACGGAAGCCGGAGAGACATGGAACCAGCGTAGGTTCTCGGTGTCTCCGTTGTCTAACATCTCAGCAGGTGGAGTGGGAGTGGAAAAGGTGTCGAGAAGGTGAGTCAGATAATCATTGGCGAAGCAGGGGTCGGCTGACTGAGAGAAGTTGATAAACGAGGTTTTAGGCTTTTGCAGCAATTGGTGTTTGATGATGGCGAACTTTGCCCGGAGTAAAGGAGCTGAGCGGATGCGTTTTTCGATGTGGAGCGCTTGTTTGTTGATAGCCTGTTTAACGAGCCCATCAATGCGTCTCAGAGCGAGGGCGCGGGCAAGTGACGATGTGCGTAGACGAGAGTTGCGTGCGAGGTTGTCACGTGCCTTAAACAGACCTTTCAACTTATTCGTCCAGTGTACGTGTTGAATAGAGGTGGCGGAGTTATAGTGGGAGGATAGGATGTTATGGACTTCGGAAAAGCACGAGGAGAGATTGTTTGGGAGAAAGAGGTCCCTCCAGTTAACAGCGTCACTGAGTCGGTGGAACTCTTCCCAGTTGGTGAATCGCCTGAACGATTGGGTGTCTTCTCGAGGGGTGAAGGATAAGAGAGGTAAGAGGAAGGATACCTGACAGTGCTCAAGATTAGGGAAGATCTCCCGAGAGTGAACATCGGTCACCTTGTTATCGAAAAGTACACAATCCAGTTGATTGTTCCCTCGGGTAGGAAATGCACGAATTGGTGTAACAGGTTGTCCGCGAAGAGTCGAAGCAGTGGGTGACTTTCCGAAGCTAGATTATGCCAGTTAGCCATTCGGAGGTTGAGATCACCCACAACGACGTACCGATTGGAGTGTAAAGAGAAAAAAGTAGATAGAAATTGGGCCCCGCGGGTTTCGTCGATGAGTGAGATATTAGGGGGTCTGTAGACAACACAGGTAGATATGCTTTGGTTATGGATTTGTAGCTGAAACGAGAAAAATTCCAATCCTTGAGAGTTCGATGTCGACAAGCGTTTGGGCATAAGAAGGGATCGGACATAGGCAGCTAGTCCGCCCCCACGTCCGACAGTTCTGTCGCTACGAAGGAACGTGTACCGTCAATGAGGAAAAGATCATCACAGTGGGTGGAAGGGGACAGCCAAGTCTCAACAATAAAGCATATGTCTATCTCGTTGGAGTATAGAAAAGCTCGTAGTTGATTGATTTTAGGCGTAAGTGACCTGCAGTTGATGAGAATTGCTGAGAGTACTCTGAGAGAGGAATGGTTAGATCGGGGAGGAGAAGCGTGCGGGGGCTTTCCGCTGGCAGGCGGGGCGAGATCTAGGGCTGATGAGGGTGACAGACCGCTCTTTGACAAGGATAGAGTGGTCAACGTCGATTTGGATTTCTTTTGTCCCGCGTTTTTCAGGTGGGTGAGGTAATTGGAGGGTTTGAAAGCAAAAGGGGGGCGAGATATCTGGGCTCGAGGGGGCACTCGGAAGCTGCGTCGATGGGACGAACAGGGACAGAGACAGATCAGGGGCTGGGACGCAACAATCCAGGGTGGGGTCGATGATAGATACAGTAGAGGAAGTCGAAGTTGATGGGGCTGGGTCAAAGTCTTGTTTGGTCTTAGAAGACTTACGTTTATTCGGTTTCTGTGTCATAGCATCCGTCACAAAAGTAACTTATCGTGGGGATGTGGACCTGGCGGACGAACTTGGGGGAGAAGGTGCGTTATTAGGAGGCTTAGCACGGCGTGGTCTGCCACGACGACGTGGTAAAGCTTGAGATTGTGTGGGGGGACTGGTTGCGAAGTATGGGCTAAAAGTGAAAGGAAGGCCTTCAAATCGGGAAGGTATCAGTAGGGGTGGACTGGAGGAAGGTGCATCGCCAAGGATTCCGCCGTGAACTGAGCGGCTTTTCTTTGGATTGCTCCAGCCCAGGAAGGCGTGATGAGCTGGAGGAGGGAGGTGGTGTCCGGTTTATGGGTTTGGGCTTTCTCTAAAGTCCTCTGTAGTAGCGTGTAATCTCGTTTTAGTTTGACTTTCCCGGATGCTAAGATGGGCGAGTGCAGTTTGAGATGACGAACCTCACCGTCAGACAGTCTTTTGTGCGAGGAGAGAATAAAGGCTTGACCCTTTCCCGAGGAGATCTCTTTAAGGTGGCTAAAGTTATCCCCTATTTGACTGATGAGATCTGAGGCCAGATCGTCCTTTGAGAGTGGGGAGCGCGGAGACCAAAGAAAGAGGTTTCTCTTGTTGTGATTTCGCAGGGCAACCTCCCTGGCTACCCCATTCAGAAACGCATCAGCTTGACGCAACAAATGGGGCTGAACGGTGGAGATTGAAAGGTTGCCAGTCAGTGCTCCAAGTAATCCTGTGATGTCCGCCATTTGCTGTTGGAGGTCAGAAATATTGGAGATAAGCTTTTGGGTGAGGAACGGGGAGATGGGGGCTGGCGACGAAAGCTGGTTCATGGTGGAGTGAGATAGAAGAGCAGATATAACGTAGATTACGATAAAAGAGAGGAAAAGAATGAGTATTGATGAGAGAAAAAGAATGGGTATTAAAATGCAGAAATAAACGGGAAAATCGGGTGAGCTAGGAATAGGTCCTTGATAACTGAATATAAATTCCAAAAAAATGTGTAGGTAGATTCCTGGTGTATCCTAGAGATGAAATCAGACAAGAAATCCCGAGAATCTGAAAATAAAAACAAAATGAAACCCGATATCCTTCGAAATTAGAGAAAATGTTGAAAACCGCAAGCACGCTCTCTCCGGTCGTTGCGTTCCACCCGACGAAATTCAAATATATATATATATATATATATATATATATATATATATATATATATATATATATATATATATATATATATATGATATATTAAGCTTAATAGTAGGATTTTTATTTTTTATATTTCGTCAGTATTAACTAAACATTGGACGATATAAAAAAAGGAAAATCAAAAACTTGACCAGTTTCGACCTTATTTAGAACTCGTCATATATTTTCCGTGATTAGTGCCTGAATAGGAGCACATTCACTTGTGAGCAATGCATTCATCAATTGCACTACTCCAGCATGCATATTTCATATATAAAAACGTATTTGTTTTTGGAATTTCTTCCATTCGGAGCTTACCATACGTTTCTTTCGTACTAAACTTCTAACTAACCAACTCCAGTCTACCATTGTAGAAGAGATGCTGAGCAACCTGGGGATGTAATACTGAATTAAGGTTTTATGGAAGAATTTTGCTTATATCTACTTTATCAATGTAAGAGAAGCATTGCACAAGTAAGCAAATGCAATTCATCTGGTAGGCCGATTTTGTCATTCTAGCAAATTCGATAATTACTCCAAAGACTTTTCCGCGATCGCGCTTGCAGTAGGCGCGGCGCATTAGAGGAGTGCTAGACTCCAATTCAAATGTGCTCCGTGGCTTTTTTCCAATGCGTTTTTGCATTGTTATCAAGGAAAATAAGCACGTAATATCTGCTTTGAAAAAGAAAAGGTTAAAAGTGTTTGAGGAGGAAATTAAATGATCCCGATAGAACGATAATTCATGTTTTTTATGCAATACCCACTAAAAGATGTGCATATAAACACGCACATGTATGAGAACACACACACAAATATATATATATATATATATATATATATATATATATATATATATATATATATATATATATATATATATGCGTGTGTGCGTAACAAATCTGACTTGGCTTTCGATTTCTTGTTTTGGCTGATTTGTAAGTATGCACGCGTGTGCGTCTGCGTGTGTGCTTGTTTGTATTTAAAGGTCATTCTCGCTCCATTGCAAAGTGATTTCTGAGATCTGGTCGTTATTGTACAGACACACACACACACAGACACAAATGCATACAAACTCACTAATCAGACAAAACAAGAAATAGAAAATCGAGTCAGATCTTTTGCCAACCCATATTTAAGTGAAAATCCAGAATGTATTGATTATTATACAACTAATCGTTTCCTATAATCAAGGTTGCGAACTTGACATACACACCAGACTCGTTAAATGCATGCATATGCCCGTATAAACTAAGAATTGTGTAGTATAGAAAAGGCAATTGATCCAATAGACCGGTTTCGTCCTCATTTGGAGCTCATCATGTACTGGCCAGCATTTGCCGCGAACATGGTTCGAACATGGGAATACTGCTTCGGAATCTTGCGCTCTACTGGATGAATTGCCTATTCTACATTAAACAATTCTTAGTTTATCCTGACAAATGTAAGTACTTAATGAGTCTGGTGTTTATATCAAGTTGGCAACCTTGATTATAATAAATATTTTCAATGCCCGCGCAATCAATGTTCGTTTAACTAATCATTTCCACCTTATTCCATTTATAGTTGCTCAAAATGGATATCATCTGTCAGTTGGATTTGGATTTAACAACAAATTATCTTCCGTGTGTTTAATTTATTTTTCACCATTTTTTCCGTAGAGTTGCTTTGTTCCAACTTTTCGACCGCTCATTCTCGCGGTCATCCTAGTAGCTCTTTCAGTTATCGTACTTTTTCCATTTTTTGAAATTGAACATGGAGATCGTCTGAATGTTGTGATTAGACTTTATATTTACTTAAAATAAATAGGCATCTTTTGGCGGTACTGCAATTTTTGTTAAATTTATTTTTCTTCTAATACTTTCGTAGCTCCTTCGATTTGTTGCAATAGTTGGACCACCTTTTCTGGCGATCATCCACAGAGCTGGTCCAATAGTCAATCAAACAATTCGGCGGTCAGTTGAACTCTATGTTCAACACCTACCAACGGAAGAGGATGCAAATAATTGATTGTGACTTTTTAACGCGCTCTGGGGATGAGCGCGGGAATGTCGTTGTCACTTTATTTTAGCCTGATCTTACTATGAATATAATTAGATATTGCTATTTAATAATTGATTTCTTTATCCGTAGTAAAATAAGTAATGTTGGACGCTGTGATGCACAGGTATGCAGAAGTCCAACATGAATCAAGTTTTAAATTTTTTTATTTATGAAAATGTTCAGTATACATGAATAAACGAGTTTAAATAGTGGTATATTTTGTATTCAAATAGTCACAGATAGTGTAGTTGATTGAATTGATATAATTATAAAAGAAAAGAGTACTTGATTGCTTAAATGATGAATAATAACGGAGGAATATTTATGAAGCTATATTGTTGGTTCATTGAAATCGTAATATGAGTGTGCGACTCTGTGTTTGTACAGCATAAACGTAAATATAACTATTAGATTTCAGTATGTGGTCGTAGAGCATCAATTCTTAAAGTCTTATGCGTTTTCTAACTGATGAATTGTTAGAAAGAGAAAGAAAGCAAATTACTAGATTGATGTCGGATAAATTAAAAAGCTTGATTTATGTAATCACGTGTAAATATAAATATGCTTTTTTGTGAAAATATAAGGCTAACTGTATTACCTGTCATCCTTCCGTTTCACAATTTTAATTTATTGATTCCATTTCAATACTCAATCCTTCCATTCATGCAATTAGATAATGCAGCTCTGAATATATATATAATATGCTCTACGTGTAACTGTATCTTTTTGTTTTAGTATGTTCTCGGGAACAGAATCCAATCCTTCTCACTCGAATAATTCGTTGGATTAGTCTTAACCCTCCTATGTAATTATTTCATCGTATTATTATTTATTTTAAAATTAACTTCAATACTATTTCATTTATCGTAGAATTTATAAATATAATCCGACTGCTTTATTAATAAAGTTTCTCTAACTTTGTCAGCCTTTAAAAGTATTACGCCAGATTTTGTAACGATCTACGATAACATCTCGGTTCAAGAGGCATTAAATTAAAGAAAGCGTTTTATAAAATGAATTACCGGAGTAATAAAAGGAAATAAAGTTACTTTATTAAGCATTATTTAAACTTTTAACACATGTATGTTCTCTACCCTCTTTACGTTCCCAATGGATTGTTTAAAGCATGTTAAAGGTTTACCATTGGGACAAAAATAGCCAGTCCAGGTCGAAACATTTCTCCTACAATGATAAATTAACACTTGTGTTCTTTATATATTGATTGTTGCGGAGACTTAATGTATATGCAATTGTGTATTAAGTATTTCCTAGCTAATAACAAATTAGATTGAATTGGATCAGAAGGATATAGCAAAGTCAGCGGGACCAAAAGGTAGAATCTAATGTACACATGCGTTTCGTGTTTATTGGCGACCTATCAGGAGGAGCCGGTACTACGCCAATTCGAAGCCTAAAATTGGTTAAGAAATATGGCACAAGTGATTGGTACAATCTCTTGGATGCATGCAATATAGGAGTAAACTTCCTATTATAACTTCTACAAAGTGACAGAAAAGCCAATTTTCTATATATATATATATATATATATATATATATATATATATATATATATATATATATATATATATATATATATATATAACAAATATATATATATATATATAACATATATAACATATACCGAGTCTATAAATATTACCAAAAACGTGGATTTCATGCATTATTTTGAAAATAAGGTTCATAGAAATACCCCTCAAACGCAATGCAATACACAACCGCGGTAGATATGCCAGGCTAATTAAGGGATGAATTGAAACAAAATCAGGTAGAGATTTCAAGAATATTACACCTATATAGAAATACATTGGCTCGATTTTTAACGAAGCTTTACAGATCGACAGAGTATGTGCGCTGGATGAATTAGAAGTAATAATAACTCTTATTTACCGGTCATGACTTCGAATATGGCTTTAGCAAAACTAAATGAGTAGACCTAGAACAGTTTAACAAGATTCCATTTTATGCTTCTTAAAAATGTAATTTATTTTATGGATATTTTGTCATGCCTATTCTTAAACCTATTTATGAGATGAGTGTTCGTTCAATGGATTTTATTGAAATATATCTTTTTGGTCAATATTGGAATATGTACGCTTGTCCAAACTTATTCTTGCTGGTGCTCTCATTCTCCTCCATCTCTTATGCCTTCTCTCCCTTTATTTTTCTCAGTCTCTTTGTCTCAAATGCTCTCTCGTTCTCTCCTGGGTAGCCTGCTCTCCCTGCGTTACTCTCATTCTTGTCATTTTATCATCATGTTTCTCAACGAGCGAGTTTATTAGTTTGCACTTTGAATATTAATTATTTTGACCCTACCACTGTACTGCAATATTCTACAATTTTGATCGTTTTATCATTCTCTTTCCCATTTCTCCCCACAAAATATAGCATCCAAAATGTGATTAATCAATCTGGAAATAAGTATTGTGCATATATTATGTATCACTGTAAGAGAATTGCAAGGACTGTGGCTGGCTGGACTATATAGAGAATTAACTCTGACCGCTTAAAATAAAATAAGTAAAGAACGGTAGAAGTAATATGCATATAGGTTGAATCACACTGTTGCTTATAAAGTTATGTATATATTATAGTATATGAGTTGTAGACAAGTATATAGATAGATAAACATTTATATAAGGTTGTGGGTAAATAAGTAGAAACGTGTCGGATCATGATGAGTCATGTTGAACTCAAATTTATGTATGTGGCCGGTTGTATGTGTAGGGAATGCTATCCGTAAACCTCTGTAATGTAATCATATAAGTATTTAAATATATGTATAACGATTCTGCATATATATATATATATATATATATATATATATATATATATATATATATATATATAGGTATGCATGTGTCAGTGTTTAGTTAATAAATGTCTCATAAGAATATGACTTGCAAAATCTTTTTTGAATATATGAATGTGTAAACCTGCATTAGTGGACTTTGTACCGTCCAATTGTCGCACATTTCTCAAATTAATATATCTTGGGAACAAAGCATAATATCAGCTCCTATTAATGTGTCGCCAATATGTACAAAACGAATATGCTCATGAGATTATACCTTCCGTTCATGCTGACTTTGGTTTATCTTTATGATCATATTTGAACTTATCTGAACTTGGTGCGCAACACTTAATACACAATTGAAGTATTGTTTTATAGTAATTTCTATGAACAGAAGAACGCTTCAAGGAGATACGTGTATGTTTGAGTGATAAAAACAGCGATATTTATTTTAACTTGAAGTTTATCGGTTTTGCAATTAGACTAGCAGAGTGGCATTGAATGCATTGATGAGATTAGCTGAAACTATATTGTTCGCGTTATCTACTGACTAGCATATGAAAATTATAAGCATTTGGCTTGATTAAGGTTGTTGCGAATCTGGTTGACTTATCTTGGCCTCTTATTTACTAGATTCAAATTTTGTTCGCAACGTTTTATGATCAGTCATAATGAGAAAAGCAGCTTATTTCATTTCAGAGACTGCTTTTATTTTAGTTTTTAGCCAACTTCAGGCATAATAGCTGAGATTTGCATGTACTAATGAAATTTCTTCGCTTTTTCACGTTAGTGAACTCTCTTTTGTAAATAATAAGGCCAGACAATTCGTGAACGAGTCGGATTCTCAGAGACGACTTTCACGTATTCACGAAATGAGCTGCAGAACTTGAATTTGACATTGATTTACAATATCGTCGATAATATTTGTTTCTATTTTACCTCGAGAGAGAAAATGAAAGTTAAAGATGAAAATATGTTTCTACATGCGATTTAATAAAAATAACCAAGTTACGCTTGTATTCTTCGTGAATTCAGATTTTTTTTACATATGTGGAACTTGTGTGATATTTCCAAGGTACATCAATCCTGTTTTCATATATGGCACTATTTAGAGTATCCGGATACAGTTGTGTCCCTTGATAATTTGTTTAATAATGTGACGTGTTTTGAGAAAGGCTACATATATTGAAATAATTTGTGAAATCGAAGGTGTTAAGTTTGGAATCAATAAATTCAATTTCACTTTAAATGCAACTAGAATGAATCTCGTATGTATGGATGTTCAGTAGACTTATACACTTATGCCATACTGTTAAATGTAGTGCTTAAATGTTGATGTAAATTGCGCAGTGAAGTCCTTCTTGTTTCATTCTCACCGCCATTTTCTTGCGCGGGCCAATTGACAGCACTCGTAGGTCGGTAAAACCTTGAATCCTTCACATTTTCAGGTGCACCGATTTTTTGCCTTGATTGATGGGTTCTCAATTGTGCCTTCCATTTGAAGCCTTCTATCCGCTGTCTGTCGGAAAATGCTGTTAGAATCAGACATTCCGAAATTTTTCCGAATTTTCGGGACTTCATTTCCAGTCTCATATTTGGGATTGACATCACACTCACGTGGATGGTACATGTTTGCCATAAGCTTTTTTTCTTTGCGTATGGTGTCAACCCTGAAGGTGGGACTAGAAATGAAGTCCCGAACATTCGGAAAAATGTCGGAATTTCTGATTCCAACGTCATTTTCAGACAAAAAGCTGATAGAAGGCGTCAAAAGGAAGGGTCAAGTGAGAACTAATCAAGCAAGGCCAGAAATCGGTGCCCCTGTAAATATAAGGATTCAAGGGTTTATTGACCTCCGAGTGCTATCAATTGACCTGCACAAGAAAATGGCGTGCGAGATAAAGTATATCGCTGTTCTGCTAAGCCTTGGCGGTTTAAGGTTTGCCTAAGCGAAATTATATTTATCTAAATCATATTTGTTCATGTCCCAAACTTAACTCTGGCTTTCATTTTCCAGGTAAACCTTCATTTGTAACCTCTAGATATCATATATAACCGAGCTCGTTTGTCGTTTCTTATTTTTAATTTTTGTTACTTTGACCTTACTACGGTACATTAATGTTGTATTCTTTCGATTGGATTCTTATTCACCCCTCCCCATAACCAATTTAATTCAGGTTGTGTTTTTGAATCCGGTAATCGTGTATTTTGCGTATTTAGCCTTTTCTTGTAGGTGAATTGAATTTACTGTTCTTGGCCCTACTATGTAAATTGCTAATTTTAAGCTACAATGCTAATACTGCCTTCATACAAATAGCTGATTGAAATCCTTTATAGGAGGAACCATCATTCTTTAACGACTTTGAGCAAATAAAATCGAAATTGGAAGAAATAAAACAGGAGAAATCCATTAATAGTAATATTTTTTTATTGACAGAAGGACACAAAATAAAGTTAATATTACAGCCATAAACAAGATGAGACTTAATCTTATACAACTGTTTCAGTTCTTCTTTCTAAACTTTGCATATAACTTTCATTAATACAGCTGATTAATGGAATCCCCATTTTTTTCAGTAGATGAGACTTCATTAAATACTGGTTACAAAGCTATTCATAAAGCTGTTAAATTTGTGACATCCTCTTCAGACTTTGTTTGATTGGATTCTCTAATTAAAATGACCAGTCTATTAAAATGCGCTTCCAGCTTTCCCAATCTATATGATGGCCCGTTTCCTATGAGTACCTAGGCAAATCGGATTTATGAATGTGCCCATTTCTGCATGCTGTTCTAAGTTCTCCTCTTCGTACCTTCGTTGTATCTATGTTCTCTCCTATTTACCTAATAAGGCTTAAAAAGCTTTTCGATGTGCATTCGTAGTAGATTAAGTGGGTTCATTAATTAATCAATTGAAATCCCATCTCGAAGTGTACCGAATATATAAACGCTCTGAAGATGAAGTCAGAAATGAGACTTCAAAACGTTAACGTGATAATGCGTAAGAAACCTTGATTTCAGCCAATAGTGCACGTCGTGCCAATGCATTCGCACCACCCGTGTCTAGTGGTACTCATCTATCAAGGATATATGCATGTCGTGCACCTGGAAATGAGAACGGTATAAAGATATACATCTGGTCTAGTGAAAAACGGTCCCCCATGGCATCAATACAAGGTGCCTCGATCTGTCTGCCTACTTTTTTATGTCAATCCGGCGCTGGTTGAGAAAATAATGCTCTATTGGGCAATCGAATTGAAGGTATACGGAAAACGTAACTTAGCTGGCACGATTAATGGAGCCTGGTTTATTTGTCTAATGGGAATCAATTGTTGGCCAATCCAAAATACTTCTACATATATCGACGTTAAATATTTGTTGTTAGTAGCCCATATAGGCTGTGCTTATCCGACATAGGTAATTGAATATCTATAGGCTCATGATATATTCGACTCCGAAGACCGAGTTTCACTAGTGTCTAACAAAACTGCACGCACAGATACATTTTACTCACACGCTTCAAGGTAGGTTAAGATAAATGCGTGTCTGCATAAGTTGGAGAAAGCTTCTCGTTCAACCGCGACTCTAAAATTCATATCATCATTAAGATGGTTATAGCCACCGAGGAATTTAAATCTGCCGTCTGCATCCGCATTTTCACCATAAAGTCGCAGAGTTGAACTGAACTTTAGATGATGCTGTAGAATTATTTTGCATTTAGAGTGTATGCATTTCAAACAAAAATACTGAGCCACGAATGCTTCTCTATTCAAAGTAGAATTAACCGAACCTCGGGTTTCAAATAAAAATAGAATATAACCTATAACTTCATGATCAATCAATCTACAGCTGGGGAGAAATTGGACGCTTCTATCCTGAACATATGGAAGAGTATAAATCATAATTGGATTTATTAAAAAAATAGGCAAATTAGGGAAGTGGATATCATCGACGGACACTACTACTGGCAGTAACATTTTCCAATAATTCGTCGTAGACCCTAATGCGTCCTGAAGTGCTTGTGTAGAAAGCACTTATACAATTACAAATTTAGGAAACATCACACATTTTTGCAGAAGTTCGAATAAAATATTGGCGTCAAGCGAGTTAAAGGTACAATTGAAATCTTGGAAAACAGCTGTTTTGGGACGGCCATATACATTTTGCGTTCAAGCCCTTGTGTTAGGGTATAAATAGTCTCTACACTATCTCATTCTGGCTGTAATCTGGTTTGTTCTTCTCTTGCAATTGATTCATGCTAAACAGTGCGATGGTGCAAGATAATTGGTACGACTGTAATAAAGCGTATATTACGATGATTATTGTACGAAATACGATTGCTTTTTAAGATAGGAATAACTGTGGACTCACTGCAACCAACCGGCTCAGTCAAAGCCCTACAAATTGTTGCAAAACTCCTAGGATAGAATCGGTTAGAGTTTTGCGATTTTTAAGAGAAAAAACGCAAACCATATTTGTAACTCTGATGGTAATTAGAGATTGAGTTCCCCATTGTTTATTTGGATATACCCTCAGTTACCAGAACCTATGCAGTTGCACAAAATGTTGATATTTTCATGTGCTCAACCCACTTATCAAGAGAATACATTTTATTACCCATTAGATTATTGATACAATTTCTTATCGTGACGCTTAATTTTGATTTTCACGGATATTTTGCAAGAATAAGTTGGAACAAACATAGGATCGTACTTGATACGAACGCTTTTTCGTTTCTTTAGCCATTTTGTTCCAAAAGGATTTAAAATCAACTATCAGGTTGGTCTTAAGTTGGTATATTTTTGCTTTACGAGTATTAAAATGAGACAACCAAGCAGGAATTTGGCGCCTGGTTTTGATAATCTCCAGACATTCATAGCCGCAGGAAACAATTCTACGGGAGCTTAGTATGCCACCTGTATTATTAACTACATTGTACGTAGCGGAAATTATTTCCGTGAAAAGCAATCTCAAATGTTCACCATCAAGACAAGTTAACACTGATTATAGCAAATCTTTATATGTTGGTTGGAAAGACGGCTGTTCTAGTTTGCTTACATATTTATGAGGGCCATTCAAATTTAGATTTTCGTAAAGTGTGAGTTTAAGTCTACAGCAGATAAGTACGTGGTCTGATTCTCAACATGTGTTCCAAAATGAACGATACTTCTGTGTCAAATCATGCAATCGATAATTATTTGGCACGTCATCCATTTCAATAAAATATATGTACATATCTAACGTCACGAATGACTATTAATGCATATATATATGCAGTTTGTCGAATAGCAAAAAAAGAAAGTTGAAGCGGCATTGAAACGCGCATTTAATGCAGCTAAACTACGAGTGTTATTTAAGGTAACACACTTCCTGTTATCAGCAATAAAAGAGAAACAGCCGTTAATGTCGACATAAAATATTATTTACCAATATACATGCGCATATAATTGTCATTAATTTTAAGATACCATCTGCCATCTTACACGAATGGTTTTACATAAATTAAGAGGGGAACCCAAGTAAGTATTCTTCTCATAGCTATTTCTTTCTAATATTTAGCCATGTCTAATTAATTAAGCAACGGGTATTAGCATTTAACCAGATGAATTCGTTTCAATAGGAAATTGGAGTTCACTCACTTTATATGGTATATTACAAATATTAATCATATAATACATTTATGATTCCAAATAAATAATGTCTTTCAAAAATCGTACAAAGATTTTGGGTATTATGAGCGTCATGGTTGAGAGATCGGTCTCAAAGTAATACACAGAGATATAAGATATCTGAACCGACAATTGCTGTCTCATAAGAACACTTCCATTTGGCTTATAAAACTCATTACCAAATATGAAATTATTAGAAGTCATGCATATGTTCATAATTTCCATAATAATCATGATCATCGAGATTTTACTTTCTTATAATATTAACTTTTGATCAACCAGAAAAGACCGATACCATTACGGTGCCTTGAATACCGGTATATTTGTGTACACATATTGAGTCTACGGTTGTCAGCCCATCGTTTTTATTTAGCTTACATTTAAGGACAAACACGACCAAATGATACGAATTAATGACTGTGCGACCTAAGAAGTACGAGTTATATCTTTTTCTATGAGACGGTACCGTGGGAATTTTGTTTGTTTCCATGTGCTGGGTGTTGCAGAGGTACAGGTTTCTTCAATAATTCCACAGTCTAAGACAGATTGGTACTTTGAATTATAACTCAATAAAAATGGGCCTAAATTCTGCGTTAAAACAAAAATTTATCATAAACGAGAAGTTCCTACAGAAAATTAATATTTATGCAGAAAAAATTGATGATTTATATTTATCCATTTAATAAATAGTTACTAGTTAAATATTATACTTGGAGTAACTTAAATTGAATTAGTGCAGGTTAAACAGATCGCCTGTTATATTTATGAAATGTTATAAGATGGACTGGTCATATTTTATTAATTTATTTTATAGGTAATTAATAAAAAATATTGGAATTTATTTAAGTCATAAATTTGATGTAAAAATTAGTATGATGTGCTTGTTATAGAGCAATTTGAAATTAGCCAATAGGAATTACACTTTAATTTTTTTATTTTATTAACCTGACAGAATTAACATTATCGGATAATGAAGTTTGGTGTCATTATTACCATAAGTTACTGCAAAAAACCCAGAGTTTTATAAAATATTTCTGCATATTCAAAGGGGTCAAATTGTAGATGAACCCCGGTAGAAAGTCGCATTATTGAGTGAAGAAATGGCAAAATTTCGCTTGCAATAGAGTCGCCATATAGATGAGAATATTAATTCGAGCAACGATAAAGCTAACGACGCCTCACTAACTAAAGAAGATCGAAATAACGACCACCTGCTATTGCATGATATTAGTCATCAACTCTAATGTTTTCGGCAGTGCCGAATCGAAGATTTTAAAATTATATCAGATCAGTAAGAGGTTGAGCGGCTAGTCATGTAGTTCAACAAGATTGAAAATCCAGTACACCTTCGAAGGTTTTCCTGTAGGAAGTGATCTTGTGTGTGGAATCGTGTTCTTTAGTTTATCAGTTGGAGGTGGGTTTTTTTAGAAATGCCAACGCGCCTGAACTATGAAGAAATCAATTTGCACGTGTTGCACCATTTAAGTTCTACACCACATGTCGTGTAGCATGAGATTTGCAAGTGCGCTCTATTTCATAGCGACATGCCAATAGGAACAGCTGCTCACAAAATAATATTTATACTTACATTGGATGACTGTTTAATGGGCTAAAGCGAGAAAATATCACCATCAAGGACAGGCCCGAAACATACCCAGGCTTATAGACTCTGAGCTAAAAAAGCCACGGCAAATTCGCACTGGTTCAAACGTTGTTTAATACGATAAATAACAAATCGGTGTACGGAAAAACTGATTCACGCGTATGCATCTACAGAATGTGCGCAGTTGCATTAAAATATAATGTCAACGAAGAACTTAAGACTTTTCATCTATGTGGCATTAAGAGATCCGAAGTTGCCACAGCCGATCAAAATTTAGTCTCATGTGAAGCAGGTATTTAAGCCGTATCGCGTTGATCGCATTTGTCAATGTTATGTTCACATTCATTGCCTGAAACTTGTTGTACTCATTAAAGTGTTTGCATCCACTGTCTTCAATTTGACTCCGAAAATCTAGACTTTCGGTTTCAGAAGCCTTTTTTAACAGAAGGCATATCCCACAAACAATATAACAATCAAATATTCAAGATCATGTTGGATACACGAAGACCAGGTAATTAGTCAATTCATTGCCGCGCAACATGTTTCTTTTAAGGTTATATGCACATGTCTCGAAATTATATCAAGCATCGAGCGGGCGACTCACGACCTGTGGTTTGAGGACAATTGCCATGAAAAGAAAAGAACATGGATAACCTTGGTGACAATTATTGATTGATATGATGGTTCCATTTTTAGTTTTCGGTTTTATAAACGATAGTTAGCAAAATTGACCTTGCTAACACCTTTGCAATCCAATGACGACGCATAGGTCACAGGTCATTAAATGTAGGTGTAAATTGAATAAAGTGTTTTTCTATTATAAATTTGTTCTGTTTTACCGGATTTGTTCATTTCCTCTAAAAAATGAATTATTGCATAACGTGAAATTTTTGATATTTCGTTGATATTGCGTCAACATGGAACTTCTAAGTTACGAGATAATAGTTTTCACTAAATGTGCGCAACAGGGCAATAACGAATCAAAATTAACTAACACACAGTATCGTCTGCACGCGAAACATATATGCGTAATTTTCTGAAAAAGTTGGCATGTGAAGTCGCGACAGGTAACTAGCTGTCATTAATCGGATGACCAAGTTTCAGGCAAACTACAAGCTACGGAACATAAACAGGCACACTGAATAATTTATTAATGTAAAACCAAAACCATCTGTACATGTAAAATAAATAACACAAACTGAACATAGTTCCATCCATTTATTCGAATAACCCTATATTTTCAAACTTTAATTTAATTATATGCTTAACTAGTCATAATAGGAATTTCTACAAATGGCTAACTTAACATATTCACGAAAAAACTTACCTTAATCTATTCAATTAGTCTTTCTTTTCCTACTCAATAATTTATGATTTATTACTGAGGATAACAAGGGATATAATTTCATTAGTTTATTTACATCAGATTGCGATCTGAATCAGCATTTCTAAAACCGTTGGCTCGATATTATTTAGCGTTATCATAACAGCTATCAGTAATTTGAAGCCTAATCTTTACTCTCTCAGGCTTTTATATTACGATATAATGCAATGAATACAATTTATACAGGCAAAAAATAATTAATCAAAATTATAAGATTTGAATGATGGGGTAACTCAAGAATTGTACGTGGCTTCGTTCCTAATTAATGATTATTTTTGGTTCTCAACGATATGACTTTCCTAACTCTCGTGCAAGTAATTTTGCGAACAATATTAACTTGATTTTTTCAGTTATCTTCAAAAACAATTGAAAAAAATGCAAAGTATAACTGCAAACATCTTTTCTTTTTGTAAGAATTTTACTAAGTTGAAAATCAGAATATTCGATTATTATTATAAGAAAGCGATAAAAATAGGTTATGTAGTCAATTTTGAATAAACAATTTCCAGGAATACTTTGGAATCGAATTGAATGTTATTAAGCAATGTGGAGATATCAAATATTTTGGAGCCACTAGTCAATTTAGACGTCTTCAGATTTGCTTAACAATGATATTGTGAAATTTGCCGAAAATATTTGGTTTAAAATATATATCCACGTTATCGGGAGCGTCAGTTATAATGTACCAAGTAAATGCTTTAGCATTTCTTGAATACCCTGAGCCGAAATGACATTTGATCATAAAGTATTTGTCTAGCTTGGATGAAACCATTTAAAGAAAGGCAATGAAACAATTCACTGAATTAACTCTTGACTCAAGAGAGGCCTGTAAACAGTTTTTCTCAATGCATTATTTATGGCTTTGAAGTCAAGTCCTTCCTATAAGAGCCTTTCACTGAAATTAATTGACTGCATCATATGTGAAGCCATTAATCAAATTTCACTAAACTAAGGTATGATGATATCCCTTAAAACCACCTATCATAGATAAATCAGAAAGGCAATTGTGCTCAATTTCTTAAATTTTGAACATTTATTATCTATACCTGGCTTCCATTAAAGATAGGCCGATAAACAAATTATCGTTTCAAGAGCTGATTTAATGATAGGAAGAGAGTGATTTAAATTTGAAACGATTACGAAATGTTTCCCAATAAACGATTAAAGGTAATATTATTTAGCTGGATCTACTCGAGTAATAAATGATTGTGTTGTTTCTTGTTAGTACATATTCAAGACATTGATTATCAAAACTAATGAATGACTATTTGTTCTAACTCTTTTTCTTTAAAAGCTGTCGTCATCTTGAATATTTGAGAGACAATGCAACTATGCATACGATATTTTTCAGTTTTCTACATAACTGGCTTATATTTTCAGAAATTAACTAATTTCCATTATTCTAACAGACAATGCTTTCTGATCGATTTACATTAGTTATCAGTGCACAAACTATAGAACACTAATTTCAGATTTTTAAATTTGGCATGTTATGAATTGTGGTAGGACTAATTTCAAGAAATAGAATCTAATTCTAAATGTGTTCTACATTTATTTATGATTAGGCTCAACTTACGTGTTTAAATTAAAATTCTCATGTGCAATTTAAAAGAAATGAGGTTTATCGCCGACATTTGGCGATCAATCAATAAAAACTGTGAATTTTACCACTTAGATTGAAAAAGAAAATAAGCTATCTATATTGCACCATATTGTGCAATGAATTAATATCTTCATCATAAAATACATTTTTATTATTTAGCATTTCAATAAATACTAATCATCTAAACTAAAACTGATACAACATTGATAGATGCTGGTGTAGCATTTGGTGTTTATTTGAAATAAAGAGCGAGGATTTTGAAAACGACAACCGGAGTATCGAGTGAGACATTAATCAACAAATAACAAGAATAGTTTTGGATGAAAGTATGATTATTATTTCAACGAAAAATAAATAATTTCAAAACAACGAACCATCATCAACTGGCGAATATAAATTTTAGGAATCACTTTCTATGACTCAACAAACTTTATAATGAGAGGATTGTCATATTGCATTTTTTAGTTGCACGGTCTGCCACTGATCCATTAGGCTACAATGAATGGAACATTTAAAAAAATCAGAAAGTATCTTCTTTAACCAATACTGCAATCGTTAACACTCATGGAAGTTTTATCAGCAACGTAACATTTTGTGAAATTTGCTGCCTTTTTCTTGTGCGGAACAATTGATAGCACTCGTAAGTTGGTAAAATCTTGAATCGTTTACATTTCCATGTTCACCGATTATTGGCCTTGATTGATGGGTTCTCACGTTTCTCTTCATTTTGAAACCCTCCATTAACTGCTTGACTGATTATGACGCTGGAACAAGATTTTCTTATATTTTTCCTAATTTTCGGGACATTATTTCCAATCCCATCTTCAGGATTTACACCATACGCATAGGAAAAAAAACAACTTTTTGCAAATATAGCATCCTCATTCAAGACAGTTCTATGTATATTTACTCTATTTTAATTCCAAAATTATTTTTATTGTCAGCCTTAATATCCGGTCTTCATACCTATTCATCCATAATTAAATGTATTTAAATACTTATCCATGTCATCCCCCCCGCACTCAACAACCTAATTTCACATATGTGTACTCTATTAAAGCGATTTTATAGAATAACTATAAGCAAACACTATGCATTTGCATACACACCTATCCGTGATGTCTCCATTTTTTAGATGCTGTTCCGGACGTATATAAGGATCAACAAAAAATTTTATAATTTTGATATTGTAGTAATCCTCAAATTCTCCGGTTTACTCAAGGCCCATCCTATGTGCAAAAGGTTATAAAGAAAGAAGCTAATACAACTATTGAAAGAATATAGTATTATTCTATCGTTTGGACAAGACCGAATACGGAGCCTACACTAACGAATCTTATCTCGACCAAATGGACATATATACTCATATCCTGTAAAAATTAATTTTTCCATTTAAATAGCTGTGTACAAACAATATACATATCTATGTATATAATATATATATATAATATAATATTTTATCAATATTTTTTAATTTAAATTTTATAATTTACTTACTTATATTAATTTATACCCACATCTTTTATAAATATCCATTTATATATAAGTCCACACGCTATACCTTATGCAAAAATATAAATAAGCATGTAAGAAACCATGTGAGTTCTTCCCCTATCTTTTCTATATATATATATATATATATATATATATTTATATCCATCTTATATATGCATACATACATATATACGTGTATATACCATATACAATATTAATAGCATACAAGAAATGCTGTGAGTCTCTAAACGGATAACTTATATCAGTCAAAATGATTTTTGTAATATTTAAATGTCTATTAATATGTCTATGTATATATAAGCCAATACTGATTTATATATATATATAGGAAAAGCAATGGGTTCTTTGAACTACAAGTACCTACAATTCACCAGGAGATTATAGTACATTTACTTTACTAATATATTCTAATTTATACTCACATTTTGTATGAATATATAAATAGCTATACATACTCATGTCTACACACTATATATATATATATATATATATATATATATATATATATATATATATATATTTATATATCAGTCCACTTGTAAGCAAAACCATGTTAGTTCCCCTTACATCTTATATAGGAATCTAAGTATTCTTCCAATATATGTTGTAAACGAAAAATATCTAAAGAAGCATTTAAGCAACCACATACTTACATGAATATTTACAAATCATGTAATCTGCCTATCTAAATAAACATATAAGCAACCATATGAGGTCCTCCCAGATATTAATTATAAATTTATATTATATATATATATATATATATATATATATATATATATATATATGTGTGTGTGTGTGTGTGTGTGTGAACATAGAGAGAGTGTGAAAAACGGAAACCAATCAATTGCGTGCTTGAACTGGATGTGATGCACGCAATTGATTGGTTTCCGTTTTTCACACACTCTCTATGTTCACATATTTCTATCTTGTTTTGCTTTCCAATTTATATATAAAGTACGGTCTTCTACTTCCTGCGCCAGACGTTTCCCGATCCTGATGCACCCTTGCGCCTGTGTTCTGTTGTCCTTTCCGTTAACTGTGGAAATTGACACTCATTCGGAAATTCTTCGGAACGACAAAGACAGACTGCGTATGAATAAAAAACTTCAGGTGGTTATAAAACCAGTTCTTTGGGGCATATCTGTTAAAGGTTTGCGGGGATCTCGATCGCCGCCTACCGTTATAATTGATTTTGGGCATGAATTCACTTGCTTTAGCTCGGATTTCGTTATGGCCAATCCTTCTAGAACTTTAGCCATGTTAAAAAAATTAGACAAAGGCAGGAAAAAAAACTAGCAAAGTTGGGAATTAATTGCCCTTTTAGAAATAAGAGAATTGATGGGGTCATGTCCAAACGTTTAGTTAATTTATCGAATATGGATCTCAAGGAAGACCAAAAACAAATTCTTAATCTTGGACTTAATACTGCGATCCCTATTGATTACGTACCTAGGAATGAGATAATTACAGAAACAGTAAAGATTGCCCAGTTCCTCCCAGACAAAGATAAGACTAAGTTTGAATTGGATGTGTCCAAAGCGGTGTTAGAGCATAAAGAGGTGAGATGCAAGCAGAGTTATGATCTGAAACGCTTAAGAGCAGAATTATTATCCAATAAAGTAATATGCCTTAAGGCAGATAAAGGTGGTGCAACGGTACTTATGAACCGGTCAGATTATGAATTGAAAGTGTATGAACAATTAAATAATTGCGAGGTTTATAACAAAATAAATAAAGATCCATCTGATAAGTTACAAGGACAAGTTAAGACTACAATTAATAGAATGATTGAATCGAAGGAATTAGAACCAGGACTTGGGAATTCATTAATTCAACGTGATACAGTCCCTCCGAGAGTTTATGGTCTAGTGAAGATTCATAAACAGGGGAATCCACTTAGATTAATTGTTAATGTACAAAACTCACCAACTTATAGATTGTCTAAATTTCTATGCAACAGAATTAGAAAATATACTTATTTCTTAGATTATACTTTAAAGAATACATATCATTTTATTGACATTATTAGTAGATATAATTTGAATGATAATGATAGAATGGCTAGCCTGGACGTTGTATCGATGTATACTAATGTCCCGGTACAAGCAGCATTAGAAAGTGTGAAGCGTTGTTTAACAGAGTTCCCAGAGATAATAGAAGGTAGTAAAATGATGTTAAGTAGT